>BLSH010466912.1:348481-362419 GCA_018402905.1 Glandirana rugosa | reverse complement strand
GGTACTGTGATATTTCAGCGGACATGTCGGACATTTTTGACACTTTTTTGGGACCAATGACATTTATTCAGCGATCAGAAATTTAAATGTCCACTGATTACTGTATAAATGTCATTGGCAGTGAAGGGGTTAACCTGGGGGGGGGAGCTAGGGGTTAACTGTGTTCCCTGGGTGTGTTCTTACTGTGGGGGGGTTGGGCTAACATGGGCATGAGAGATCTAACTGATCCCAGTGACAGGGATCAGTAGATCACCCATGCCCCACTGACAGGGCGGGGAACCGCCGTGTTTACATCGGCGGTTCCCCTTCTTTTCCCTGTAGCCGCTCATCGCGGCTCGCCGGCGGACATCGGGTCCGCCCGAGCCGCGGGCACACTCCTCAGGAGTGCGGCGCGCGCGCGCCTCCTGGTGGCCAATATGCAAATCGCCGTATATTTACGGCGATTCGCGCCCAGCTCCCCGACTGCCGCCGTGAAAAGACGGCGCGCGGTCGGGAAGCAGCTAATGATGCCAAGCTGCACCTGTGTCCATTGGAGTTGGGAGCAGAGGTAAATTGAACCTCATTCAGCCTTGAGCGGTGCAACTGTGAGTTTATTGGCCCTGGCAAATGTTGTTGGCCAGAGGGGGGCCCAGGTCTAAAGCTGTGTAAGGAGTCCCAAAATTTCTGATGGCTAGCCTGCCTATATACTTTTATCCCGATTGGATAAAGTGGAGGATCTATCCGGATCAGTGGGGCTGCTGAATCCAACTGAAAGTCTATAAATGATTACATTCCCTGGAAAGTGCGCTAAGGATAATATTTCCTCCAATAATGTGGGTTCATTATATAAAAATAAGAAAAAAATAAGAAAACAAAAAGTATGTGATAACTTTATTTTTTTAGAAGACATTTGTGATATTCAACATCAGATGATTTCCATTTTCAGAGTTTCAACATGTTCCTGCTATTTTACAAATTAATTGTGGCAAAAATAATAAAAATCGTTTTTCAACATCCCTTTCAACTGGATCATCTCTTCTTTCTTCTTCATTGGCTTCTCTCCTAGAAAAGACACATTTATCAGTAAATAAAACAACATTGATTATTACACAAAAACTGTATTTCACTTGGACCACAAATGTGTATTTTTAGGCCACGTTGACTGGATCCCATGAGTCCACCCTTTTTTCAAGCCTATCAGGCCAATTTCACACTGAAGCGGCTAGTTTTAGGGGCACTTTGGCACCACCAGAATGGGTTAAAAAGGGGTTAAAAGCGCCCATGTTGTGGCGTTTTGGAAGCTCATACACTATATTACCAAAGGCTTTACAAACACATTAAGTTTGATGGCATCCCAGTCTTATTCCGTAGGGCTCAATATTGAGCTGGCCCACCCTTTGTAGCTATAACTCAATGTGAAACCCTAGGGACTAAGACTGGGATGCTATTAAAGTTCATGTACATATAAAGGCAGACGTCCCAATACTTTTGGTAATATAGTTTATATGTATTTCACCTATATGTTTCCCCAGAGTTAAAACGATATTAACCACTTCAGCACCGGAAGGATTTACCCCCTTAATGACCAGGCCATTTTTTGCGATAGGGCACTGCATCACTTTAACTGACAATTGCACGGTCGTGCGATGTTATACCCAAACAAAATTTATGTCCTTTTTTCCCACAAATAGAGCTGTCTTTTTGGTGGTATTTGATCACATCTGCAGGTTTTATTTTTTGCGCTATAAACAAAAAAAGAGTGACAATTTTTAAAAAAATAATATTTTTTACTTTTTGCTATAATACATATCCAAAATATATATATATAAAAAATACATTCATCAGTTTAGGCCAATATGTATTCTGCTACATATTTTTTTGTACAAAAAAATCACAATATTGATTGGTTTGCGCAAAAGTTATAGCGTCTACAAAATAGGGGATAGATTTATGGACTTTTCATTTTTTATTGTTTTTACTGGTAACTGTGACATTGTGGCAGACAAATCTGACCCCAAGTGACACTTTTTGGGGACCAGTGGCATTATTACAGTGATCGAGACCTTCTGTTCCTGGGTCGAATAATATGTTTTTTTCATTACATGGGTAGATAGGAATCAAGGGACGAATCATCCATTGATGGAGGATTTTCTTTTTGGCACTTCCCCCGCTGTCCAGGCTGTAATTAAATGTGGATGGGTGTGGCCAATTGCCATAGACAGGGGTGAGTGCCATTGCAGTAATCATCTAGAATGAGGCTTGGAGGGGACGCCGGCCCCATGAGGGCGGAAGTCATCCGGAGGCACTTCCGGTTGACAACTAATTGGAAATTTAGGATTATTATGTTGAATGTCTATATATAATGCGGTGGGGGCGCGCGGTCCCCACACCCCAGACAACATCTAAGGAGACGAAACGCGTTCGGTGAGGACCGTGCGCCCATCTCAGTAACCTTTTTAATGCTTATATGCTTGTACCATTTGCATGCTGGCATTGTTTATATAGTTTTTATCCGCAATAAAAGTGGTGATTTTATTATGCCAAGTGGAGTGTTCCCTTCTTTCTTCTTATATATGCACCTTGGGAGCTTTTTTCTGGAGATTAAACAGACCGAAGGGAGCCGACTGAGATAAATTGTCCGGAAGGTGCGGACAGAAGGAAAGGGACCCACTGCCCCATACATTGGACCCTTGGAAGGTGGCAACTCCTACAGAACAAAAGTGTGCCGATCCCAGTGGTGGGAAAACCACATAAGCCTGAACGACCCCCCAGTCGTATGATTGAGGGGGTCCAACAGATTCGGTAAGAGTCCACCTGCTTATTTTGATTGTTGCTGTCTAGAATATATTTGGACACTTACTACTGAGTGTTATTTATATCTTCATTTTAGAAGAGATATTGGAAATAGAGACCACATTGTCATGGCTTAAAGACTTCAACAGTGTCATCGTTTGGACATTATCTATCAATTTTGCACAACTGTGAACTTTTGATATAGAACTTTTTCATTTCATTACCACATTAGTTTGATTATCATTTATTTGATATTCTAATTTTAGCGCTACACCTTCACTCTTATAAGTGCTTAGGAATGAGAGAGAACAAGTAGTGGGGAGGCTTTAGCCCATCTGTGTAATAGTTTCATTAACCAAATATACCACATGCCTGCTAATACCCATGCCTCAATCTCCTTGCAGCTTGTGATCTCAAAATAATCCTCCCTAATGTGAATCCACAAGACTTATATTATAAGATTTAAATAGTAATTTCCCCATCTGTAGCTTCCATCACCCCCAATGGATAAAGGTATTCCTAAAGGCCAAATCATGAGAATGCGGAGCAATCATGATCTTGAGGAAGACTGTAACACACAAACCACTTTATTAACTGACAGGTATGTAGAAAAGAACTATAACAAGGATTCCTTAGAACAGGGATATGCAATTAGCGGACCTCCAGCTGTTGCAGAACTACAAGTCCCATGAGACATAGCAAGACTCTGACAGCCACAAGCATGACACCCAGAGGCAGAGGCATGATGGGACTTGTAGTTTTGCAACAGTTGGAGGTCCGTTAATTGCTTATCCCTGCCATAGAAAGTGTTAAGATGGAATTGGCCAGTATTACTGAAGGCTAATATGTTGGGCAAATTGTTACTCTACAAACCCAAATTCATTTATAGAAGGACCCCCAGGACTAGAAACAAAGATTGTGCAAAATATTCCAGACCTTCTGAAAAAGGGAGGGACATTTATTGATCAGATGAGCTTTTTTAGATGTAAAAGTTGCCTTTGTGTAAAATTATCAGGCACAAGGAAAGAAAGAAAATTGAATTTAATAATTATATCATGCTGGTAAATATTATAAAATAGATCCATGTATTTCCTGCCATAGTACACATAACCTACATATTAAAGTGCCCTTGTGATCTCCAATATGTGGGCAGAACAACAAAGAAACATTCCACCCAGTTTAAAGAACACATTAAAGTGGTTGTTAAACCGTTATTGTATAAATATTCCATCCCCTGTGTTATATAACACTATGTACCCCTGCACCAGTGCTGGATAAAAAAAAATGGAAAGGGAAGAGAGGAAAGAGAAGAGAGCTCAGAGGGGTCACGTGAGCACCAGTAGCCACTCTGATATAAGGTATAATCAGCATTTTTTTTATACAGTACAGGGGTACATAGCATTATATAACAGAGGGGATGGCATGCTTATACAATAGATATGAGAGCAGCAGGAGGGGAGGGTCGTGGAGTGGACAGAGCTGACAGGCAGGGGGAGGACACAAGAGAACAGAGAGCAGGGCTGCAGATGACAGAGGCACATAAACTGACTACGGTGTCAGGGCTCAGCAGCCATGATACACCGTGGTCAGTTTACATAGGGGAGGGCATAGCCAGACAGGATCAGCCATGTATTTCAGGTGATATGGGGGGCCAAATTTCACATCATAATAGCCACCCAAGTGGTTTGATTTTTTTATAGCCACTGTGGCCACTGGAGAGGGTTGGACCTGAGAAAGGAGGTTTCCAGGAATTAAACGTTTTGGATATATGAAATGGAAACACATAACACGCATGTAATAAATATTGAAATTTATCTAAATTGTTTTATTGCAGATTTTTTAAAGTTTAATTAGGGGTGAGATTTATTGTACACCTCCGACTATTTTTAAGGCATTGATTTCATATCTTTTATGTATTATGTTTAATAATATAAGTATGATTTTAATCTGTAAATTTAATAGTGTATTATTTAGTTTTTTTTTTGTGTATAAGATGAGTTGGGGGATAGAAGGTACACAATCTTATTACTAAATGAGTATTTATGATAGATATGAGTATGAGTCTATAGGATAGATAGTACACATTTTTTAACTGTAACGTGACGTTAGATGCCGTAAGGTTTACTTATAGTGTATAGAGGAGGTAGTAAACTTTTTAATCACAAGATGGTGCTAAAGGGTTTGATATAAAGGTTTCAATAAAGGTTTACTTAGGTAATTGTCACCTACCTTGTGGCAGAGCCTGACGTGTAGAAGGAGACATCTCGTACTGTACCGGCTCAAGGGCCACTGGTGTGGCGACAGTGGCCATGACAGTGCAGTGAGATAAGAGTTTCCTGCAAGATTTACTGTTGGTCGCAGAAGTGTGTGGCAGGTGCGTCACCAGAGTTGGGCAGGATAGCTGAAGCAGCGGGTGGTAGCAAGTGGTAGCAGATGCAGGCAAACAGCAGATGGAGGACCAACATCACCAGGCACTATGCAGAGCATTACAAACATATGATTGGATGCATGGTCAGACAAGCCAGGTCAGCAACGGATGATCAGATATAAGCAAAAATGGCATGAAGAGAATTATCAAGATGCAGGCAGAGGTTGGCAACAGCATAACAGGCAGATGAGAGGATTTAAACAAAGTCTTAAAGCAAGCTGAAGTCAGCACAGGTGGAATGCAACCGTGGTAAGGATAAGCCGGGTCTAACATAGGAATCAAATATGGGGCACAGCAACAGGAACCTTGGTTAAGTTGAAGATCAGACAGCAATGCGCTAGTTCAGCTGCTGCCCTTATATAGGCCATTTGGTGCCAACGTTAATGGCAAACATGCATGTGCATAGGAGTTAAGGTTGCATGCAAATATTTGTGCGCCTGTGCCCGGCAAGAAAGGCACCTGGAGGGCCGCGCCTGCACATGTGTATCTGCTTTTGCTTTAAAACCTCGGCTGTGCTATGGCCAGCATGCCTCTGACATTAATATTTTAACACACATTTTACTTTACATTTTATTTTGTATACCAAAGCCAATGAAATGCCATTCAGGCTAATTATAGAATCATTTATGGTTATATTTGTGATTGGATTTGGCAAAGTGAGAGTTTATGAGTAAGCATATCGAGTGGAGATGGCGCCGAACAATCTGTTTTCTGAAGACATCAGCTTAGTAATGAAATGCATAGAGATGGGGCCATTGACATAATTTTAGCTCGGGGGAATGCACCCTGGCTCCAGGCTACGGTGGTTTCCTGAAATCATTATTGTGCAGTGATTCTGAGTGCCTGATGGGCACCAATACATTGTTAGTGCAGACTGTTTGATCCTTTGGGCATTTCTTAATAAAATGCCTTGCGCAAAGATGTTATGTTGGGTCTTTGTCTCCTAGGTACCATAAGAATATATGATGTAAATACTGGTGGGTGACCAACTACACTTATTATATAAAAGAGGTCAATTAAATCCAGCGAGTGGGCACACTTAAAGGGACACTTTAGAGCATACATTGGTGTTGAAGAGGATGAAAATGTGTTCACAAAAAGCCGATGTGATGAACTGGTTATATTTCTTGAGTATTCACATTGGGGAAGAATAATTTGAGATTACGAGCTACAAGGAGATTGAGGCATGGACCTTTGCGGGCATGTGATGTATTTTGTTTGAGTAAATATGTCACAGTTGGACTAAAACGTTTTCAACATATATATTGTGGGGTTATCAAATTGATTTGTATTTTAACATCACATTTTGTGTTTGTTTGTAATTTATGTCACAATTTAGCACTATCATAATTCACACATAACTTTAATTCAAATTAGTTTACACAAATTAGGTAAAATCAAGCCTTTGGATTTATTTAATGTTAATGCTAAGCGTGGCTCTTTCTCTCTTAATACTTTGTTGTATACATGTTTAGTGGTACATGTGGTGACCTGCTGCTGCACATTATTGATGTTCCCACATTTGATTATTGGATATTTTAGTTATAGGGGCAGATAGTATTAAAATATGTCCTTAAAGTCATTATAAAGGCTGGCTTTAAATAAAAAAAAATAAACATGTTATACTTACCTCCTCTGTGCCTGTCCTCTGTCCCTCTTTGCTGCTCCTGGCCCCTCCCTCCTTTGAGTGCCCCCTCAGCCAGCATCTCTCTAAGGGGGCACCCAAGCCGAGTCAGAGCTCCGTGTATCCATTTGCACACGGAGCTCCAACCTGGCCCTCCCCTTCTCTCCCCTGATTGGCTGACAGACTTTGATTGGCAGCCACGGGAGCCAATCGTGCCACTGCTGTGTGTCAGCCAATCAGGAGGAGTGTACTGATGGCTGAGGGGATTGTGGACATCACTGGAGAGAGAAGGGGCTTAGGGTAAGTATTAGTGGGTGCTGGGGAGGCTGCTACACACAGAAGGTGTTTTATCTTTATGCATAGAATGCATTAAGATAAAAAACTTCTGCCTTTAAAACCCCTTTAAGTGTGGGTGCTGTGGATATTATAGTGGGGAGTTTTGTATCTTAATGCGGAGAATACATTAAGGTAAAACATACTTAGACTTTAGAACCACTTTAAGCTTTAAAAATCTATACTTTTATTCATACTTACTCTTCCTCACAGAGAGATAGGTTGATGGTCCCAAGGAAGAAAATGAGTAACAGGGATTTCTTCAAGTTGAACATCTTTGGAATCTAAAGATAATTTGGATTCATTGAAAAAAAAGAAGAACAAATTCAAAATATGATTGATAAATAACATGAGGCACCCTAATGTTAGCTACAAATAAAATAGGTGTTCCAATACAATACAAGGTCCAATGTTCATTTGTTCTAATCCATGATAAAGGATCATGTATGACTGGCACCCATTGTTGGTAGGATGAGTGTTGTTAATGACATGGATTTACTTAATGCTTTCCAGACCTTATAGGATCTGGCTACCAATGGATAAAATAATGATTAACCTGTTCCTTACTGAGTCATTGTGAAATGACGTCATATGACATCGGCCGCTTCTCGCCGCTACTGCGGGCCCCTGGGGGCCTGCAGAGCGGCGATCATGGATCGATCATCTGCCCGGGGCTCTTTACCATGTGACCGGCTGTGTCCAATCACGGCCGGTCACTACCGATCTCCACGTGCACACCGCTCGTGCGCGCCCCCGGGGGCGCACAGCACGGCGATCGGGGCTGAGGCTTGTCCCTCGGACAAAGCCCAGCTTCGATCAGTGTAAAGAGCCAATAGAATTGGCTCTTTACCACGTGACCGGCTGTGTCAATCACAGCCGGTCATGTGATGTAAACAAACCGCGGTAACGAGCTGTTACCGCGGTTCTCCCTGTCACACACGATCGTGTGTGACAGGGAGATTGCGGTAACAGCTCGTCACTGCCCTCTGTGTACACCAAGCACACTGATTCCCCCCCTAATAAAGAGGACCTGTCACCACCCCATCAAAGTACCTGTCACAGCCCATCAGAGTACCTGTCACCTGTCCATCAAAGTACCTGAGTACCTGTCACCTGTCCATCAGAGTACCCGAGTACCTGTCACCTGCCCATCTGAGTACCCGAGTACCTGTCACCTGTCCATCAGAGTACCCAAGTACCTGTCACCTGCCCATCTGAGTACCCGAGTACCTTTCACCATCCCATCTGAGTACCCGAGTACCTGTCACCAACCCATCAAAGTACCCGAGTACCTGTCACCAACCCATCAAAGTAGCCGAGTACCTGTCACCAACCCATCAAAGTACCAAAGTACCTGTCACCAGACCATCAGAGTACCCGAGTACCTGTCACCAGACCATCAGAGTACCCGAGTACCTGTCACCTGCCCATCAGAGTACCCGAGTACCTGTCACCTGCCCATCAGAGTACCTGTCACTTGCCCATCAGAGTATTCGAGTACCTGTCACCAGCCCTTCAGAGTACCCGAGTACCTGTCACCTGCCCATCAGCGTACCCGAGTACCTGTCACCTGCCCATCAGCGTACCTGAGTACTTGTCACCTGCCCATCAGAGTACCAGAGTACCTGTCACCAGCCCATCAGCGTACCAGAGTACCTGTCACCAGCCCATCTGAGTACCCAAGTACCTGTAACCAGCCCATCAGAGTACCCAAGTACCTGTCACCTGCACATAAGAGAACCTGAGTACCTGTCATCAGCCCAGCAAAGTACCCGAGTACCTGTCACCTGCCCATTAGAGTACCAGAGTACCTGTCACCAGACCATCAGCCTACCAGAGTACCTGTCACCTGCCCATCTGAGTACCAAAGTACCTGTCAGAGCCCATCAGCATACCCGTATACCTGTCACCTGCCCAACTGAGTACAGGGTACCTGTCACCAGCCCATCAGAGTACCCAAGTACCTGTCACCTGCCCTTCAGATTACCCAAGTACCTGTCACCAACCCATCTGAGTAACCGAGTACCTATCTGCAGCCCATTAGAGTACCCAAGTACCTTTTACCAATCCATCAGATTACCCAAACACCTGTCTCCAGCCCATCAAAGTACCCAAGTACCTATCTGCAGCCCATCAGAATACCTGAGTACCTATCTGCAGCCCATTAGAGTTCCCGAGTACCTATCTGCAGCCCATGCCTCATAGAATATACCTCGGGTGTTTGCTTTCCAAAATGGGGTAATTTTGTGGGTAATTCCACTGTCCTGGTGCTCCGGGGCCTTCAGAAGTGTGATGGGTATGAATGAAATGTTATGTGTAATTTATGCTCCTAGAACGCCTGACGGTGCTCCCTGCATGTTCGGCCTCTGTATGTGGTCAGGGTGTGAAAAAGTCTCACACATGTGGTATCGCCATACTCGGGACGAGTAGCAGAATATATTTTGGGGGGTAATTTTTGCTATGTGCATGCTATGTGTTAGAAATATCTTATAAATTGACCACTTTGTGTAAAAATAAAAGCGTTTTCATTTTCTTTCCACGTTTTTCGAAGACTTGTGAAAAAAAATTAACCATTCAAAAGACTCATAATGCCTCATAGATTATACGTTGGGGTGTTTGCTTTCCAAAATGGAGTCATTTTGTGGGTAATTCCATTGTCCTGGTGCTCCAGGACCTTCAAAAGTGTAATGGGTCTTTAGGAAATTAGATGTGAAATTTCTGCTCCTAGAATGCCTGACAGGGCTACCTGCATGTTGGACCTCTCTATGTGGCCAGGCTGTGTAAAAGTCTCACACATGTGGTATCGCCATACTCGGGATGAGTAGCAGAATATATTTTGGGGGGTAATTTTTGCTATGTGCATGCTATGTGTTAGAAATATCTTATAAATTGACCACGTTGTGTAAAAATAAAAGCGTTTTCATTTTCTTTCCACGTTCCAGGCTGTGAAAAAGTCTCACACATGTGGTATCGCCATACTCGGGTAGAGTAGTAGAATGTATTTTGGGGTGTAATTGGAAGTATGCATATGCTGTGTGTGAGAAATAACTTGTTGTTATGACAATTTTTTGAAAAAAAAAAAAATAATTTCTTAATTTTCCCAAGAATTGTGGGAAAAAAGTACAACTTCAAAAAACTTGCCATGCCTCTTAATAAATACCTTGGGATGTCTACTTTTCAAAATGGGGTCATTTGGGGGGTATTTGTACTTTCCTGACATTTCAGGGCCTCAAGAAATGTGATAGGCCATCAGTACATCAGGTGTGATCAATTTTCAGTGATTGGCACCATAGCTTGTAGACTCTATAACTTTCACACAGACCAAATAATATACACTTATTTGGGCTATTTTTACCAAAGTTGGGTAGCAGTATAGGTTTTGGCCCAAATTTATGAACAAAAATTACTTATTTGCAAAATTTTATCACAGAAACTAAAAAAAAGTGTTTTTTTTCCCACATTTTCGCACTTTTTTCACTTATGTCGCAAAAAATAAAAAACCCAGAGGTTCTTAAATACCACCAAAAGAAAGCTCTATTTGTGTGAAAAAAATGATAAAAATGTTGTTTGGTTACAGTGTAGCATGAGAGAGTAATTGTCATTCAAATTGTGAGAGCGCTGAAAGCTGAAAATTGGTCTGGGCAGGAAGGGGGTATAAACGTCTTGTATTGAAGTGGTTAAGGTAATTTGATCTATTTGATTTCTTGATACCACAAAAAGGAAGAGCACAGCATGTTCTCACTAGAGATGGGCTGAACACCCCCCTGTTCAGATTGTAGCAGAACTCCTGAACAGGGAAAAAGTTCTAACCCGAACAACAAACACCACTGAAGCCTATGAGAGTCAAACAGAAAAAATCAAACGTGCTTATGTTCAAGGCTTATATGCAAGTAATTGCCCATAAAAGGGGTATGGGGGTCCAGGCACTGCCCTAGGGGACATGTATCAATGCAAACATTTTTTTAAAGCAATCCTTTTTTCAGGAGCACTGAATTTAATAATGCTTAAAGTGCAACAATAAAAATGAAAAATTCCTTTAAATATGGTGTCTGGGGGTCCCCTTAGTCTGCCTGTAAAGTGGTGCATCTGTAACATATATAGAACATGTTGCAGCTTTACTAAATGGACTTAGGGTTTCTTTAGGGTATCTATTGTATGAATGGGAAGAGTCCCCAGATAATGGGCTCTGTGATTTTAACTTGTTCCAGGTTTGAGGAGAAGGAGAATGATAGTATTAAGTTTATCAGAAAGTAATTGATCATTATAAGGTATATGAATCTTATCTTTCTACTGTACTGTTTACTAATAAGGGCATAAATAATGGAAGAACAATATTTTATATATTGTTTATGTATGTATTTATGTATATTAGGATATTTAATACTATGAGTCAAATGATTGATATTGGGATTCAGCAAAAGTATGTTAGGTTTTACTATGCACTGAAGGGCAATATCCCATCCTCCTCTCTTACTGGTCGACTGGTAACAAGAACTTGAATTACACCATGTGCTATGTACCAGAATTGTACTATAACATCCAGACACACGTTTCCACAAATCTGCTCACACCAAGCTGACTTAATCAAATATTTTTTTATGTTTGCTAGGTTTCTATATTTTGTTTTATATGCTTATTCAGTAAAATTTACTGTTAAATACATTTTTGAATTTTGTAAATACTCTAAGTACCTTTTATCTTTAAACACATTATTTATCCTCAAAAGGTATTTCTTCAAAGTATAAGAAGTACCAAAAATAAAGTTATACAAAGGACCACCAATCAGCCTACCAACAGGTACTTATTACGGGACCCCACGATGAGGAACTTCAGGAATTGAAACTCGAGCTAACAAGGGACAATTGTGCTTTGTGTCTCCAAAAGATTTTCTTACTGAAATCTTCACGGGAGAGAGAATATACTGAACAAGAACATTAGATAGAGATAAAACTGATAAGATTTAACAGGTACTGTACATGCCTTTTTCTATTGAAAAGTTATTTGATTCAGAGCTGCCTAAACTTTAACCCAGAGATCAAAAATAAATGAGCAGGCAATTAATCATTCTTTCCAAACAGGCATTTTTATCATTTTGGTTGACCATACCCCTTTAGAAACCATTATAGCGAAACAATGATGAGTTACATATCAAATGTAATTAAAGGTTGAAGAAACTAGGGAAAATAAATTACCTAAAAAAATGAATTGTAAAAAAGAAGCCGTTATGAGAAAAATTATATGAGGAACCTTGCATTCATTTAAAGCCAAAATGAATCAGAGGAGTCATTTATTAAACTTAATCTGAAATCTGAATACTAAGGTTTCTTGCCTTATAAATAACTACATTAAGAATAATAATATAATGACTTTCCAGCATATACTTACTGGGTAGTTAAGTTGGTGCGGAGAATGTAGACAGTTGGAAGACTTCAGTGGAGGTCTATTCTACAAAGAATGGGGTTGGCTTATATAGTACACGAAAAAGAAGTTGAGTAAACAGAAGTTTTAATTAAAGTTTAATTTAGAAGTCACATTTTTATTGGGAACACATACCTGATATCACATGTATTTACTCAAATATTCACCTTCTAGCCTCCAGCCGGCACAAATATCAGCACCCAGTCAGCAGTTTAGATATCTCCAGATCTGCTATTTAAACAATTTTAATCTTAAAATCGGTTTAAATGGAATTCTAGCCCAAATTTTTGCTGTGCTTTATATACAGTAGCATGCGGTTATTTTGGACTGTTATGTATTCCCGTTTAAGTGTTCAGTCAGTTTCCTTTAAAAGAAAGTGACCAGAACATTAACACCCAATTTTGTATGTGACTTGCCGTTGCAATAAAGTTTTTTTAATACTCTTTATTGCAAAATGTACTCACATTTAACATAAAGTATATAATTTGCCATTAACAGTACACTACATTCACATAGTTTCATCCTTATTAAAAGCATTCTCACATAACAAACAATGTTTCCAATTTAGACAAGCATTCAATCTGGTTGCCATCATTTTTTATCTGTTCACATATCTTTATTATACCTATACCCCATTAATTGCACTTATTATTAGAGTTGAGCGAACCCGAACTGTAAAGTTTGGGTTCGTACCGAACTTTGGGGTGTCCGTGACCCAGACCCGAACCCGGACATTTGAAAAAAAGTTTGGGTTCGAGTTCTGGGTTCGGGCTTGAAGAGAAAGTGAGAGATACCGCTCCAGGTGTGAAAAAATTAATTGTTGAGAACACCACCTAGGGGAGTAAGCCCTGTTGCCGTCATCCCTATTTTACAAATTGTTGAGTGGAACCCCCTCACTTTGGTTTGGGATTTTTGTAGGCAAACTGAATAGTGAATCGTTTTATATAAAAACTATAAAGGTTTAATGATATACTTTAAAATATACAATACAATAAATGTATTACATAACATTGCTAAGTGATAAGTCAAACGGATGTTTTTAGGGTTTGGTTTCACTCCCCCAAGGTGAGTTGTTAAACATTTTATCCCTACTGCCGTTGTCCCGAATGAGGGGATCCACCACAAGAGTTGTTAATTAAAAAAGTGTGGACCTCGCCATAGAGAGTGAAAGAGAAGTTCGGGCTTGGGTCTTGAGCTTGGGTTTGAAAAAAAGTTTACAGGCCCAAGCCCAGACCCAGTGCCTGTGGGGTTTCAAGCCATGCTTGGGTTTGAAATGTCAAGCCCAAGCGAGTTGAGATTATTATTCACGTTAATTACCCCATATCCATATTATTTCTATACACTTGTCTATTTTTTACTACCG
>BLSH010466912.1:327416-344543 GCA_018402905.1 Glandirana rugosa | reverse complement strand
TATGGATGGGTGGTTCTGGGATTAGGGCAATTTAATGTAGATGTGTAGCACACGCAATGCAGCTTTCCATGCTATAGGAAACTTTCTCCCCCATTTATTTATTTATTTTTGACATCTATTTTTGACATTGAAATCATGGAAATATGGGCATTACCCTTATCCATTTGGGGAAACCTTCTGGCCCTAGTTTATGGTGGCAGGCCTCCCCCCCTTTCTTAGGATAGTATCTTTCCTCTCCTGCTTATTGGTTAGTCTTCCATAGGGGAAAACTAAGAGCGGCTACAACTTAATGCAGCATACATATGTTAACTAATCAAACTTAAGAATGCGGTGAATGAAGTGTACATCACTATCACTATAACTCTCTCTTTTCCTAAACTCCCAGGTGTCACGTCAGTTGCACTATCGCTTATAGCAACTGCTGGTCCCCTTAAAGGGAAGGACGTGGATGCGTTTGGCGCGGTGACCATGGAGGCTCAGTGGTGACTATACGGGGGTGGTGTGCTGGTGGCAGCCTGTGAGAAATCATACGGTTACACAGTGCTGTGTCAGTGGTCTGGGTATACATGTATATACATTTTCCAACTAAACCATACCAGGCTATGGCTACATATACTTGCATGGTGATTTCTTAAGGTATAAATACTGATGATTTGAAAAGGTTCCTTGTTCAAATTTGCTGTTGTATTTGAAGTCAATCTAAACACATGCCATTGTATTATAGAATTGTGAATCTCCCAATAACGGCCCCTGAAGAAGGGAATCTCCTGAAACGCGTCGGGCCAAGGAGTGTCCACAAACTACAGTTACCAGACGTTTGGCAAACACATGTACCCATATGTTGTTTTAAATGTTATGTAATACATTTATTGTATTGTATATTTTAAAGTATATCATTAAACCTTTATAGTTTTTATATAAAACGATTCACTATTCAGTTTGCCTACAAAAATCCCAAACCCAAGTGAGGGGGTTCCACTCAACAATTCAGGTGTGAAAAAAGGTCCGTTACCAAATGAGACTGGTGCTGGTCTGAAGTCCGCTAGCCAGAGTGGTAGAAAATGAAGGGGATGACCGCACTCAGTCGTATTGGAACCATAGTACAGATTTATTGAGAACCGTTGCAGCATACAAAGTCAGGCAGTACAGTGCAAAACCAAAGGTGGGTTCGGGTATTTGATCACGCATGTTGAATAGCTGCAGGGCAGCCAATCAACAAGCGTTTCACTGGTTTTCCCAAGAAGCCATCACAGCCATGCCTACTAATGGCATGGCTGTGATTGGCCAGTGCATCATGTGACCCAGCCTCTATATGAGGCTGGAGTCACAGTGCTGCATGTCACATGCTCTCTGGGTAGTGTAGGGAGAGGATGCTGCCGGTGCTGTGAGGGACAGATTGCAGATAGATAGATAGGTAGAGATTACTACTACAACTGCTTTTATTGACAGATTGCAGATTGATAGATAGGTAGAGATTACTACTACTACTGCTTTTAGGGACAGATTGTAGATCTCATCCTGCATTACAGAAAGATCTGACTGGACTATGTAGAGTCTACTGCTTAGAGGGACAGATTATTGTTCTAAAATCATCTCCTGGTTCTGTAGGGTCAGGTTCCTGCTGTTGCTGTAAAGGACAGATTATTGTTCTAAAATCATTTTGCAGCCCTCTAGCACTTTCAAGGAATCTTTTACAGTCATTTTTGTGCCGAAAAGTTCGAGTCCCCATTGAATTCAATGGGGTTCGGGGTAAAGTTCGGGTAAAGTTCGGTACCGAACCCGGACTTTTTTCCGAAGTTCGGCCGAACCCACCGAACATCCACGGGTTCGCTCAACTCTACTTATTATCCTTCATTTTTATCAAGGGTTAGATAAGAGTTACTTACATTGTTTTTTTTATATTTTTATTAGGGGATTTAACTTGGATGGGGTTTGGGGTTTATGATATGCCCAGAAGAATTCAACTTTTTCGGTTGGGATAAACCATGTACTATCCTTGTACATACTACTCTTGTCTCCTCCAGCTCAAACTTGCTTGCAGACTATCACACCCTTCCTCCTGCACAAACTTTTCTCAGGTGCAGCTACCACATGGTTAGGCCTGACTCTGGTTCCAGCCAGGTCTTGCAGAAATGCCTTTTGCAGGCAGGGACTGCGCGCCCCTATGGTGTAGCCAAAAATTAGAAATTTTAAATGCTAGCTGCCCTTGGTGGACTGCTGCTCCCAGTCAGTCATCTTCAGGCCCTGCCAGCCCTCCTGGCTGCAGCTGCCCAACTCCACTGCCCGTGACACCACAGTCCTAACTGGCTCTACACCCATTTCAGATTGTCTCACCCCAATCCGCTGACTGTTTATCACTCACCGCCACCTGGTGGATCCCTCCTGGAGACTTGCCCGGCAGTACTCTCTACTGTCCTCTCCTGCTCCTGGTTAGGACACCCTTGTGATTTGTACAAGGGTTCCTTCCACTCCCGAGCTCTAGGCCCAAGGTCACCCCCCCAAACTGGGGGGCTCCCTCAAAGTCCTCAACAGTCTAGTACTCCATCTCCCAGTTCTTCCACCCAAACTCTCCTCCCCAGCTGGACTGACCCTGGGTATTTCAAGAAGGCCTGCCCTCTGCCAATCCTAGTTTGTGAGACACCCCAGACAGCTCTACCTCTCTCCCCGCCTCCCCTCCTAGAATCCTCCAGAAGCAAGAGGGAGGTGACAGAGAAGTGATGCAATCTGTGAGACACAAGCTGCTACTCTGGGCCACTCCAAGCACACACAGATCAAAGCAAACAGGCCTAGGCCTGCCTAAATTTACCTGCACTCACCAAAAATCCTACCTCTAGCACCTACCTAGGTAGAGGATGCTACACATTTATCCCAAATTATATGATATTTCTGTGCATTCCCACTATGCTCATACATAATTTTATCATATGGTAAGATCTGATTTACAGCTTTAACCCATTGACTAACTGAAGGAGGTAAAGTTTGTATCCACTTTATAATGATTTGTTCTCTCTTTAAAAGAGGAGATTAAGGGGGATATAATCAACATGTTTAAATACATAAGTGATCCATATAGTGAACTTGGCGTTGAGTGATTTACTTTAATGTCATCACAAAAGACAAGGGAGCACTCTATATATCTGGATCAAAAGAGATTTAATCTCAAAATACTTAAAGATTTCTTCACAATAAGAGCTGTGAAAATGTGGAATCCTCAAGAGCTGATTCTGGCAAGCTCATTAGATTGTTTTAAGAAAGGCCTGGATTCTTTATAATATAACTTGATACTAATATCTATAGGTAAAGTTGATCCAGGGAATATCTGATTGCCTCTTGTGGGATCAGGAAGGAATTTTTTTTCTCAGCTGGAGAAATTGGATCTTGCTTTGCTGTTTTTTTTTGCCTTCCTCTGGATCAATAGTGGGTATTGGATAGTGTATATGGAGGTTTTCTATTTTAATGTATTGGGCCTTTTTTCCTCTTGTTAGTTGAACTGGATGGACTTGCGATTTTTTCAACCAGATGAACTATATAACTACATTTACATATCAAAAATACAATTTCCTGACGCCAACATGGCAGCATACTAGTGATAGAGCTCCGCCTCTTGACCACTCCCTCAGGACCACAGTGAATAGCATAAAAAAGACATAGTTAGCCGCCCCCCATTCTTCTTTTTTTCTCATACCTCCACGCACCAGTGAAGAGTAAGCAGTTCTAAGTCCCTACCTCTGCCTCAGTGCAGTAGCAGCCTGGGTTCAAGCCTCTCCCAGTGCGAAGCCCCAGTGCTTGAGCCGCTAAATTGGGCTAAAAAGCCTGGGCGCCCCTTCTTTGGGTCCTGATGGGGCCCTGCAATGTTTCCCCTTTAAGACCAAAATCTGCCATTATGTAAGTGTATGTGGGCTGAGGCTTGGGGGGGGGGGGGCAGCTAGTTTTATTTTCCTTTCATTGTACAGGGCTGCCTATCCCCTTTATTCTGTTCCGTCTCATATGTGTTCTCCCTTACCTTGATCTGTTTCTCTTTTGAGTGCTTCCAATGTCTCCATTTTTGTGTTCTGTTTCCGTCTTGTTTGCCCATGTGGGGATCCAGACCATGCTGCCTGGGGCATTCCAGGTCTCCATATAGGGAAGGAACGGCTGCCCGGTGCTGTTTTTCTTTTTCCACTGCGCCCTTGATGACATCATTGGACTGCACCGGCCATCAGAAGTTCTTTACACCATCTTGCTTATGGGCAAAAGCTCACTGTTGCTAGCAATGAGGGATGCAGTCCTAGGGTAGCACCCCCTGCTGATTTTTAACAGGTAGTACACCAAAAAAAAAAAAGTGTGTGTGTATATATGTGTGTATATATATATATATGTACACTGCATTAATGTATTTCTTTTAGCCAAAATAAGAGAGAGAAATGTATGTATATATATTAATTTATTTCTTTAGGTTTAAAAAAAAAACTTTTTATTTTCTGTTTGTTATGAAGGCATATATTTTTTTCCTCCTCTCTCTTTCATGTCAAAAGACCTTCTCTCTCTAGTGCTATTTTCCTTTCTGGCTATCCTCCTTTCAGCTGGCCGTCCTATTTGTCCTCAAGCCATGAGTCAGTCACCGCTTATGCAAAAAGACCCTCAAATCCAAAGGTATGGGACCACTGTGTTTGTACGTTTTCAGTAAAAGAGTGCCTCCTTATGCGGATTGCTTTGAGTTTATTCAGCCCCGCATGCTCATGCCCTTAAAAATCAAGAGCCAGGGAAAGGCGGGTGTTCTTCATAAGAGTGTGACCGTAGATGCCACACTCACTCAAGGGAAAAGGTCCCAAAGAAGACATCTTATCGTCTCTTCCCCAGAGCAACCCCAATGTCCCAGCAAGAATCCTGCAGGGCCTGTGGCACATCGCCTGTACCCAATAGGCTGGTGAGTAAAGACTGCCCGGAGAAATTCTCAGTTAACAGGTAACACCAAATGCCTTTATTATTTATGGTGCTAGATTCTATTTTGGACTCACTTCAGTTATCCTAGCCAGGCAGCCCCCTCCTAGTTGCTACTCTAGCCACTAGAAAAGCAACCTGGTACCCTGGCATGTGGCGCTCAACCACTCAGTTCTGCTACCCTGGTGTGTGGGCAGCCTGCAGATAATGGCTTCTCTTCATCAGAGGAAGGCCCAGAGCTGCTTGGTTTCATTTTTTTTTCTTTGTGGAACAGTGTATCCAGGCAGTCATGCAGGCCATTATATGGGTAAAAAGACAAAGTCATATTTACCCTTTCTTTCAAACGGCAATTCCTTCTCTGTTAATGGAAGAAATTTAATCAGCACCAGAGAAAGTTTCTCCTTTGATTGTCTATACAAGTTTTATCCTTATCAGGGACCTTATATAGCATCAGTGTAATCAATGCCCACAGTAAATGCGACTGTAGCCTGTTAGGCGATCAACAGGGGCCTGCCATCTGGCAGTTGCCCTTACCTTGGTATCTAGTGCTTTTTGGTTCCATGAGATAGAGACAGTCGTTGGAGAGGAAATCCATAAAGCTGATATCATTTGAACCCTAGCCAAGATGAATGTGTCTGCGAACTTTATTGCAGAAGCAGCAATAATCTCAACCAGGTGCCTGGCCATAGCGATGCTTTACTCAGTCACGGCTAGGGGGGCCCTATGGTTGAGACCCCTAGGTCTTGCTTCCTAAAAACAAGATTGGTGTGAGTCACTTTATGGCAGAAGATCTCTGTTTGGTAGGAAACTGGAGACAGTCATATCATAAGTGACAGGAGGTAAGTCCGATCTGCTCCCATAAGGCCGGAAGCAAAAGGAAAAGAAAATGTTTCTCCCGGCAGGTTCTACTCCTCTAGGTCCAGGGAGCCTAGGGCCAGCTGTCAGGCCAGGGTCCCAGGTAGTGGATGGAAGGGAACTCAGGCAACCTTTCACAAGGCTCATAAATGAAAATCCTTGGGTAATCCACAGTTACCCACTAGGCCCTTTTGATGAGTGCATGCCCAGACTCTTGAGGTAGGAGCCAGAGGGCGCGCTTTATGGGTTTCTGGACAGCATGTTGTACAGATCCTTGGAGGAAGGTGTTAGGCACTCGTGGTCACTGATCCTCCTCCAGACCATTTCTCTGCCAAATCCACCACAAACACTTCAGACTCAGGGAGTCATTGTCCCGGTCCCATTCACAGTAAAGATTGCAGGTTTTCTACCCAACTCTGTTTGTAGTTCGCAGGGGACGGAGGCAGTTGCAGATCAAAAGAAGTTGAACCTTTTTGGCCCTCTGAGAGATTTTAAGATGGAGTCCAAACAGTACAACCAGTCAGCTGGATGCTACTGCTGGATCGTCAGGATGCCTATCCTCACATCCCAAATTTTCCTTTCCTTTTCTTTCCAAAATAAGTAAGCTTGGTGATCGATTAGATGCATCTCCACTTTAACAGCCTACCTTGTGGTCTATAAATATCTCTGAGTATTGGCAAGGGTCTCAGTGCTGTTTCAGCTCCACTCAGAGAACAGGGTCTCTAGGTTCATCACTACCTGGACGTCCTTCTTCTTCTATCCAGGGGACTGGAACAATTGCTGTTGCACCAAGAGGTCCTTATATATACCCTGCAGAGATATGGCTGGGTTATCAACTTCAATAAGAAAAAAAAAATAGGAGAAAGAGAAGCTGACTTTCTCCAACCCAACAGTGTACCTGGGGGTGCTCTGCTAGTTCCTCTGTTTTGCTTCCATCAGAGGAAATGGTGACAGTCAGGAAGAGAATGCTGAGGACAGCTACCTTTGCTTGTTTGATGGCTTCTCAGTGCCTCAGTGTACTGGGCTCCATGTCCTCATGCATACTGATGATTCCTTGGGCGCATGGGCACCTGCGCAAGTTTCAACTAGGATTCTTAGCTCAAAGGAGGAAACAGGATCGAGCACAGTTGAGAACAGTGTCACTCAGTAGCGGTTCATGGTGCTGGAAAGACCTTGAGGAAGTCACGGCCCTTTTGAATCATTACACTGGATCATTGTTACGAATCATGACGGCAAGACAGCCTGGGGGGCACACTGTGAGGGATTGTCGGTCAAGGCAAATGGCTATTCCTAGCCAAGGAGGGTAGTCTTGAATGTGCTGTAGGTTCAAACACATTTTTAGCACTTTGGCCTTGCTACACAGAGTCAAGGGATGACCAGTCTCCTTGCAATTGAGCAACAGGGCAGCAGTTGCCTATATTCAGCCCCAGGGAGGAACTCTCTCTATCAGCAGTATGCTATTGAGAAAGGTGAAACCCATAAGGTCTGGGATGGATGATCACCAGCAAATTCAGGAAGCAGTTTAACTCCCAGCGGATTTTTGAACACATAGGCAGACCAACTATCATGCAAGGTTCCCAGAGCACAACGAGTGGGTCTACTTCCCAGGTTTTCTCTGAGCTGGTCCATAGGTGGGGCTGCCTACCCTTCTTTTTGAGTCTCTCCTTGGGGCTGCCAAGGGAGAACATGGTTGCCATAGCCAATCCTCCATATTGGCCATGAAGCCCTCGGTTTTCTTTGACCATTCACTTCAGGATACAAGGGACATTTCCCTTATGCACATATGCAGACCGGGACTGCAAGTAGGGGTGCTAATAGGGGAGGCGGGGGGAACTTCAGTTGCTCCAGAGCAAACTCTACTTTGTTGAGTGCTAAAAAGCAACTTGCAACATCTATGCCTAAATCTGGAACAAGTTTGAGTTTTTTCGGTAGGGTGAGACGTTGATCCTACTGCCCCCAGCTTTTCTATACTTCCTTGGATACAGAGTGAATTAGAGAGCTTATTGGGTGTTTACTGGGCTACTCTAAAGGTCCATAATAGGTTAGAAAAAAAAACATTAAATATAGATATAAAATTGTTTTCAAATGTATTAATACACACACATATATATATATATATATATATACAGTATATATATGACATATAAAAAAAACACATATTCAGGATAATACATGTAAACCAAGGTGTAAGAATAAGTGTTTCAAGGTGGATAGCTGATATGTTTTGTGGTTCCAAAAATGTATATAATCCGCTTCTTCAAAGCTCCATTTTTAATTTGAAACACCTGAATCTGAATATATTAATCACAGGAAAAACATGGGTACAAATTAAAACAATGTTACAAGTGAAAAACACAGTACAATGATATACATTGGAATACAGAGTCAGATCAAAAAGTTCCTGTCCACTAGACACTTCAGGTAAAAAAAACACTTCAGGAAAAAAATAGAACACCCCACAGCCCTTAACACCTACTCACCTACAAAGAAACAGCTGAATATCAAAGTCGGAGGCATCACAACTAAAGGGAAGACCAGAGGGGGGGCGTGGCTGAGCGCGGACCGTGATGGCCGCTCAGTGAAGGAGGCGCGGACACAGCTAAAGCGACATTCCCAGCCACACGGGACACTGCTAGAGACCCAACACTGCAGGACCTCATCCGCGACACAGCCGAGATGACAAAGAGGATCAATGCTCGCTCTGCTCCGCAGAAGCTGACAGACTTTTTCCCGCCATCAGCCTCTGCACCCGTTCTGCAAGATGGCGGCGGTTCCAAACAAGGAACGTTCATTCAGCCTCCGAACGAAGATGATCTGAAACACGCGGTCCACTACAATAAGAACGGGCAGTCACCAACGAGCATCAGAGGGCCAGGTGAGCAGACACCCCCAGACAGCCCTACCATTAGGAGCCCCACTAAGAGCAAAAAGAGCAGACAGGACCGGGAGAGTGGGCCCCAAGCACAGCCATCAGGCCTGGGACCAGGCCTAGAGCCTACTCCACCCACCCCTCTATTAGAGGACTTTCCCTCTTCATCACAGCCTGCCTAGCTAGCGGACATTAAAGAAATGCTGTTGTCTTTACGCAGCTCTCTTCACACTGACATGTCTCATATGATAGCGGGAGCCTCCCAATCTATACACGATATCTCTATTAGAGTCTCCCAAGCGGAAAAAAAAATTGGTGATGTCTGCCATGCACACAATGACCTGAGCCATTCCTGCAATGATCACGAAAGTGAATTACAGAAAATGAATGCTAAACTCGCTGATCTCAAGGATATATCGTGAAGAAACAATATTAAATTCTGGAGTATCCCCGAAAGTGTCCCTGATGCATCTCTAACAGAATTCCTGCAGCAACTAATGGCGGAACTAATATCGGGCGCAGACCCCAGAGACTTGACCATTGATAGATCCCATCGGATTCTGAAGGCACCCTTTCTAGCCAATTCTGTCCCAAGAGACGTACTAGCAAGAATCCACTTTTTTCACATTAAGGAAAATGTAATGAGAGCAGCTAGAAGCAGTCCCAAACTATCGGACAAATTTGCTGGCATAGCTCTATATACAGATCTGTCTGCAGCAACGATCCGCACCAGGCGACAATTCCTCACACTGACGAAAGCTCTCTGAAACCATAACATACCTTACCAATGGGGCAGACCCACGAAGCTGATCATAACGAGACAGCATAAAGCATACACGATTTTCTCCCTAGACAAGGGGCTCAAACTCCTTAAAGATTGGAAAATTCTCCCACAGGAGGCTGAAGGGATGGACAAAAATCCACCCCCTAAAATACCCATGGAATGGTCCTGAACGAGCGACACTAAGCACTATCCAGTTCTAGCTGTTCCCTTATTATTGAGTGCCCGCTAGCCCTTCGCAGGCCTATGGAACTCGCTGATTCATCTTCTACTCCCGAGTTCTGAGAATCCCAGTCCTGGCATCCGTTCTCCCTCAGCTTTGCAACACGTCGTTGCACATCTATGTTGGACTTTTTTCCAACCTTTTTTATACCCTTTCTTTTTTCTCTATGACTCACATAGTGTTCTGTCCACTGACATCCATGGAGACCTGCCACATTACCATCATGAGAACATCAAGATGGCAACATGCAACCGACTACCTGCTTCTTCATCTGTTCAGCCGAAGATACAGCCTGGCAAAAGCACCACCACCATACATCTAATATCCAAAAAACCGCGAGTGAAGACATTGATTGGATGACTTTCCTGCATGGCTCTTAATTTAGTATCGTACAATGTACGAGGACTGAACAGCCCATTTAAAAGAAGTGCACTTTGTAAGGAACTACGGACACTGCAAGCAGACGTCCTCTTTATTCAAGAGACTTATTTTGCCAAGAACAAAGCTTCTCATCTGTACCTGAAAGACTTCACCACCACCTTTACTACCTGCTCAGACAAGAAGGAGGCTGGAGTTCTGACAGCGATAAGATCTACTCTGCAGTTCCAACTTCTCTCATTACTGGAGGATACTAATGGACTGTTTCTCATCCTAGTGTGTAAGATTAACAACACTGTTTTTACCCTTGTACATGTGTATGTTCCAAATGTTAGGTAGATTGCTTTCCTAAAAAAAGTATTGAAGAAAATTGCCCCGATTCGACAAGGATTCCTACTCATTGGAGGTGATTTAAATGCAGTGGGAGATCCATCGCTAGACTCCTCCACTACTTCTCAAAGAAGATCCTGCAGTTTGAATAATTTTTTTCCATACCCACAATTTGGTTGACATCTGGAGAACCCACCATACAAACGAGAGGGACTGCTCCTTCTTTTCCATGACACATCACAAATACACCAGAATTGATCTTTTTGTGACAGACCAATGGGCTCTTCCACACGTGACCACATCTAAAATAGGCACAATATCCTGGTCAGACCATGCACCTATCTCAATTGCATTCTCCTCATCACCTAACTTAAGGCCCCAGTCAGTGTGGAGAATGAACACCTACTTGCTTAACCTTCCAGAAACAAAAAACGGTCAGGGACGCCCACGACATATTCTTTTCAGCAAACGATATGCCTTCCACGGAATGCCCATAAAGCCTATATGAGGGGCATATTCCCACAACTTAGGTCCCGAGCAAAGGAAAAAGCAGAATGAAACACATCATCCAACAAATTTTCAACTTAGAAAGCGCTAACAAAGAAAATCCTTCTCATCAAAACTCATCAGATTTCTTAAAGTTACGAATTGAACTGAGAGACCTCTTAATGTACCAACATGAGAAGCACATGAAAGTTATTAAAGCACAATACTACGCTTTGAACAACAAAGCAGGTGCCTTCCTAGCGAGAAGTTTCAAAGGTAAACGTATACAGCATAAGATACCACACATGACCCAGGAGCACTCAGGACACAAAGTTACCTCCCCTACAGACATAGCAGAGGTTTTCAGAACCTACTATTCAGCTTTATGACCTTAAATCGGATGCTCTTATCCCCCCAACCTACAACGCAACAAATATGAACCTTCCTTGCACCACTCTCACTTCCCCACCTAACTACGGAGCAATTGAATTTATTTTCCCAACCATTCTCATGAGATCAGTAAGGTTATCTCACAATTACCGAAGTCCAAAACTCCAGGAATTTATGGTTTTTCTAATGAATACTATCAAAAATACTCAAACACATTGACCCCCCATTTAGTTAATATGTTTAACCTAGCAATGACTAAAGGCCATTTCCCCAAAGAAATTCTGCAAGCTCTAATTACAACAATACCCAAGCCAGGCAAAGATGCATCATTGCCAAGTAACTATAGACCAATATCCCTATTTAACGCTGACTTAAAGATTTATGCTAAGGTGTTAGCCTTGAGACTGCTAGATATTCTTCCCTCGTTGATTCACCCAGATCAAGTGAGCTTTATCAAGGGACGACAAGCCCCGGATGCCACAAGAAGGACTTTGAACATCCTCAAATACGCGGAATTGCAGAAGACGCCCACCTTGCTGCTCACGTTAGATGCAGTGTGCACTGGGGGTTCCTTAGAGAAGTCTTAGAAAAATTTGGATTCTCAGGGCCGATACTACAAGCAATGCTTGCGCTCTACACAGAACCTTCAGCCAAAGTCCTTACAGCAGGTAACGGTACGATCTTGAATCTGCCGTGTCTGGTGGAGGGAATCGGATACACCACCAGGACATACATAAAGAAGCGTTAAGTAAACTGAAAGAATATCAGGATTTGATTATTAAACCCTACGATAAGGGGCGGGGGGATATTGTCCTTATGACACAAGAATCTTATATCAGAATGTGAGAAGATATTTTGGCAAATAAAGTATGGTATAGAAAAATTTCCCCGCTGTTGATTGGGAATTTCCAAATTACGTTTTCCAATCTAGTTAATGTGGCCTTTGAAAAACATTTGATCACTAAAGAAACTAGAGATTTTTGATCATCCCCTCACCTGTTATACCCACTTTTTATGTGCTACCTAAGATGTATAAGAATTTACAACAGCCACTTGTGAGCCCTAATGTTTCAGGTATAAATAGCGTCTCCTCCAGGGCCAGTATCTTGGTGGACGACTATCTGCGTCCCCACAACGTGAATTTACCCATCTTTGGAAGGAATGCAGGTAGAGGCTGATACACTATTGTTTTCAATAGATGTAGAAGCCCTCTACTCTAGCATTCTGCACCATACAGGGGTAGAGACAGTTAAAAGATTCTTGGATGAGAGAAGTACAGATGAATATGACTACAATAACTTTGTCTTGGACCTGTTACATTTTATTCTGACACATAACATTTTTTTGTTTGATGGCTCCCACTACCTCCAGATGCAGGGTGTGGCTATGGGGATTATGTGTGCCCCTTCCTATCCTAACCTGTACCAGGGGGGGTGGAAGCAATCTATTTTTGGCTCTGAGGACTTGTCGATGTACCTTCGCCACGTGTTATTGTGGTGGAGGTATATCGATGACATCCTCATTTTTTTGGATAGACCCTAATGATCTCCTTATTGAATTTGTAGCGAGACTCAATTCGAATCAATTTAAACTCCATTTTACATGCAATGCAGATATGTCAGCACTACCGATTTTGGACCTGACAATCACTAAGTCTCCAGGTGGATCTATTGGCACCAGCCTATATAGGAAACCAATGGCTGGCAATTCTTTGCTGCACGCCACTTGTGCCCACCCTAGACATATGATTAGAGCTATCCTGTACGGGCAGTGTTTGCGGGTGCGCCGCAATTGTTTGAGTGATTATGATTTTGTGATACAAGCTTGAGCATAACGAGATAGATTTCTCAAGCGTGGCTATAGCCATAAATCCCTAAAAAAGCCTACAAGGGGGCCCTGGAAAGTCCCCGTGATCTATTGCTCTTTCAAGGAGAAGAGATTCAAACACATACCAATATTCGCCCTGTTCTTAAATTTAATAGACAAAGCGATGATGTATATAAGATTCTATGTAGGCGCTGGCATGTCTTGACTGCGGATACAATGATTAGACACGTTGTCGACCCTAAGCCTCGAGTTACATACAAGTGTAATTGATCATTAAGGGATTTGCTTTCCGCCAGTCATTTTGATAGACATCAGGGGATGGATAAACGTGGGACTCATCCTAGAGGTAGTTTCAGATGTGGACACTGTGAATATTGTCGGTTAATTAGACCAACGAGTGATCCCATTCAAGTGGGACCCACATGGATTCACTTTTGCTAACTGTGAAACCAAGGGCATTGTGTACCTACTCAAAGGCGGGTGCCCGGCCTTTTATATTGGCAAGACTAAGCATATGTTTTGGCAGCGGATAAAAGAACACGTGGAGGACATCAAAGATGGGATCCCAGAGAGCCCTATTGCGAGACACTTTGAGGAGTGCGCTAGGTGCACCCTGGATGATTTGTGCTTTTACAGCTATTGACCGCATCCATCCGAATCCCAGGGGTAGGGACTTTGAGTCCAGGTGGATATACACTCTTAGGGCTACTCGCCCCCCGGCTTGAATAGTCACATTAGTTACACCCCTTTTTGTCTAATTAATGTCCATGTGCCTTGGTACACATATATAGGCCAAGAAGGGTCATCTGATTTGTAGTTTTTCACGCACTTATATATGAGGAGTGTAGCCTCCTTTTGTTTTCCATCATCCATCCAATATGCTAGAATGTGCGCCACAGACACACAGGCAACACAATATCAATTCAAATTTTATCATTTTATCAATTTCAATTTTTTTCCCCTTTATGCAGGATTAAAATTAAAAATGTTTTTTTCCCCTTTATGGCAGGATCAAATCGATCTATATGATCAGGTGGTATTTTGTTTTATTTGGTATAGTCTTCTTCCATTTGGATGTGAATCGCTTTAATCAAGCCTTTTTGTCTGCCTCCTCTTTCTCCCCCTGCTTCCCTTTATGGCGGGATCATGGTGGTGGAAGTGAGGTGTTTTGAGTGTGAATGCTAAGCGATTCACTTGGACTGTGCTGTTTAGGTGTGTATACTGGTTGTTTAGAGGCGGAGAGAATCATATCTGTCTGCACTGCTCTGATGACAAGGCAGACTTGAGTTTGAGGTATGGCTCTGTTGGTCTCTTTTTTCTCTTGTTATTCTGGATTGCTGGGCTCTGTTTGGGTTGCTTTTTGTTTCTTCCCTTATGTGTGGAAGTCAGAAGGCATTAATCCACACAGGTGTTGAAGCTGTTTGATTGGCCAATGGGGAGAGGATCCGCCCAGCATCCCATGGGACGCACCCTCCTTCCTTTCCACTGCTGTATTTAAGCAGTGGCTGGAGGTTGTACCTGCATTGGGATATCTATATGCTGGTGCGGTTTCCTCGGGATACCCAGACGGGTGCTTTTTTAGACTAGCTGTCTTACAAGGGCCCCACCTTGTTTTGGTCCGGCAAGGGTGCACTATAGGGTAAGTGCTGGCTGACATGGACTTTCACTGTATTGTTCATTTAAGTACAAGAGACTCCATTTTGTTCACACTGCTGTAATGTGTTCTGTGGCCTTCACTTATCACACAGATACAATTTCTGCTAGAAGCTCTCTCTCTGTCTCTACTCTCCCCTCCCCTCACTGTTTTACTTTTGCAATTGTTCTATTCGCTAGTTTTTAATAATATATTTCTATTTGTTAGTTTTTAACAACATCTCACACCACCCCTTTATTATCTATGTATAAAATATCATGTAATAATAAATCTTGTCAGAATGGACATTTTAAAAACAGAGATTGTGTCCTGTGGATCTGTTCCTGCAATTGCAAAACTAACTTTTATTTTTAGAGTCACAACCAGAAATTTCCCATAACAGTTTGGTGAGCCAGCCAGGAGTTGGCAGAGTCTCCAGAAGGAACCACGCTTTGATCGGGATCATTGGGAATGCAGACCTCTAAATGACAACTAGGTAAGCTGTCCTTAAACTTGCTATATTTTCTGCCTTTCCTATGTATCCTATCTGTCGGTTCTCAAGGAAACCAGACCAATCTCTGACCTTTCTGTTTGGGTAGCGTGTGTGCGTGTGTGTGTGAATGTGTTTGTTTCCCCCTTCACAGGTTGGACTGTATGTGGATAGGGATAAACCTCTGCAGTTCCCAGTGTTGACTCCTTGTGGGCAGCCTGGGTCAGAGGCACACGGTAGGGACAGATAAAACCCAAAGAGAAGAGACGAGGAGGGTCTCTTAGTGAGTGTTTTGTCTATTGTCATAAACCCCTTCTTTCCACGTAGATAAGTGGAGACTATTCTTGTAAATCTGCAGATTTGCTGTACTATTTGTTCTAGAGACAAGAGGGTATAGGCAAAGTAGAGAAAAGACTGGCCAGTCATTATGAGCATTCATTTAAATAAGGGAGAGAAGGGTGAGAGACCCTCAGAAAATGCCCAGCGCAGTTTACGCAGGTACAGTTCCGCCTACACTGAGCCGCTAGATAAATGGGTAGAATCAACAAAAGGAACAGCTAAAACTTTAAAATCTGAAGGGACTTTTGATTCACAAGTATGGCAAACTTTTTTGCACAATTATGACCCACTACTGTGCAGTGAAGGAACGTGGAGAATAGCTTGCACATGGGAGACAGAAGCTAAATTAGCAAATGAAACTGGCTTGATGGAGATGTTTAATAAGGGTACTGCCCAAATTTACTACATTTGGCCAGAAGACTCTGTAGAGGAGGACTCCCCACCTTATGTGGCTGCCAGTTTGGCTTTAAGAGATCCATCAACAAAAGCACAAGAATCAGATTACATGAAACACACAAAAGATGACCTTGGCAATATAGTAGTGAGCAGAGGTTTAACAGCCCCATATCAACCTACAAGGAGGGATTTGGCTTGTATCTTAGAAACAGATGATTGGCATAAATCAAAAGGCACATATGCAAAATTAGATCTCTCTGAACTTAAGGCTTTGGCCAGAGAAAGAGAGATAGAGTCTGAACTGCCAGGGCAAACCATAATTTCCAAGTTGTGGCAGCAAGATGAAGAGAGAAGGAAAGGAGAGTCCGCCTCCTCTGCCCCTGTCACTGAGCAATCTGTTGTAGATTATCCTGTCAGAACCCAATTCGTTTTTGAAGGTAATGCTGTTGACAGTAAGTCCCAAATTAAATGGCATGTACCTTTTACTCCGTAAGAAATGAGAGCCATATTAGAGGGACTGGGAGATCCTAGAAAGAATCCAATTGGGTTTGCAAACAAACTTAGTGCTGACAGGAAGCATACGAGGCTTCTGCTACTGACATTCATCAACTTCTTATTAAAGCAGTGGGAAGCAACATGTCAGGCTACATACTTAAAGAATGTGAAGTAGATGTCATAAAGCTTGATAAAATGGTTAGTGGAAGGAAGGTTTGTGATAAAATGAAGGAAAAATTGCCCCAAATATATGGACAAACCAGACATGCTGAATTTATGAATGCTAAGCAAGGTAAGGAGGAAGCCGCAGGGGCTTATTGGAGGCGGTTAAGTGATATGGCAGAGGAAGCAGGCCTTAAAATAGAGGAAGAAAAGAAGGGAGAAACTGCAAGTCCATCTACACAACTGGTGAAACAACGGGGACGCCGAAGGAGGAATGGAACGAATCGTAAGTATTTAAGTCGTACAGACCAAACAGGTATATAAACCCCGTTAAAAAGGAAGTAAAATAGTGTTTGGAAGGAAGGTGATTGGTAAAATAGTTCGAAATACTGTAGATGAAGTGTAAGAAATTCATACATCGGACTGTACAACGAAGGGTGACGAAATTATTCTTCAACTACTTACAGTCATCGTCTTCGGAGCATACGAAGGACAGTCGTGATTCAAACAAACGTTTGGGTTAACCTAAGAAAGATCCTAGAGGGTCAGGGAG
>BLSH010466912.1:268974-281827 GCA_018402905.1 Glandirana rugosa | reverse complement strand
GATATTTCAGCGGACATGTCGGACTATTTTGACACTTTTTTGGGACCATTGGCATTTATACAGCGATCAGTGCTATAAAAATGCACTGATTACTGTGTAAATGCCATTGGCAGTGAAGGGGTTAACCTGCAGGGGGCGCTCTAAGGGTTAACTGTGTTCCCTGGGCGTGTTCTTACTGTAGGGGGACTTGCCTAGCTGGGGAAGGGAAGTGGTCACAGCCTTCATGTACGAGAAGGCTGTGATCACTTCCCTTCCCCCTCACACAGAGCGGAGGTCCGTGTTTACATACACGGACCTCCGCTCATTCGCTCCGGGGGGGGCATCGCGGGTGGCCGGCGGCAATCGAAGCCGCCGCACCCGCTCCCTGGCCCCCCCCGAACACAGTGAGCGCGCGCGCGCGCGCCTCCGGCGGCGCGCGCGCGCTCACAGTATCTCTGTATCGCAGCCGCCGTCGTATGACGGCGTTTTGCGTTACAGTGCCACTTTGCCGCCGTCAATCTCCGATCGGCAGTCGGCAAGTGGTTAATGAGGGACCTGTGTACAGGTTAGTATAATCTTCTGATTGAGCTGAGTCTGTCTCTATGGAAGATGTATGAAAAACAACTAAATATACTCAGACACAGGTGTATTGTTTGCTCACCACACCAATTGATCGATACAGAAGTCAGTCTGTCTGTTTGGGCTGTGCTGAAGGTGCTGGAACCAATGATGTCCTTTTTCCCTTTTGCTCTGAGGGAAGACAGCTTCCACTGTTCGGCTGCAGTCTCCTCCAGAATGACCAATGCTCACTCTATGGATGTCGCTGACTCTGAAACAAACTTGAACACTGGTTTGCTGGTCCCACTGGTCCCACTTTAGAATACTATATCACCGCAGCTGGCTGGGACACCGCAGAAATTTAGCTGGCTGGATTGCTGCAGGTAGGCCTCAGGCTGCAGCCCACCTGGGAAGGACACACAGGATCCTTGCTGGTCGACCATGCTGTTCCAAGAGACTGAAGCAGGCCACAGCCTCTGCTTAAATAGTCCCCCAAGATGCAACGTTTTCCCCCTGAAGTCCCTTTCCACCGCACAGTCTTGTGGGGAATGCAGTTCTTCCTGAAGGCAGTCCAAGGGAAACTTCCTGGAAATAAACTACAAATCCCAAGATGCACTGTTACTGCTGGAATAAAGACTGTGACTATAAAAAAGTGACAATATCATCTTCCTTTGTTTGGCCACTAGAGGTAGTCTGCTCCACACGACAACACTGCACTCTGTCTCTGAAATGCAGGCATAAATATACATATGCTCCCTGCTAAAAGAGTCTGCATACTTTCAGTGGCCCCTTAGCAAAACTTCAGAAATAGCAGGCAGAAAAGCAGGCCCCCGCTACACACTCCCCCCACCAAAGAACCTTTGGTCCTCCAAAGGATGTAAAAGTCTGTGACCTCGTACATGCTTTGTGTATACACGCGGAGAGAAAAACAGGTTAGTACATCAGGAAAACAAACAAGTTGAATTTTCACAAAACCCTGACAGTGGAACCTCCCACCAATGGGCATAGGAGAAAATGTTGTCCTGCCTACAGGCCACCTTAATTGGAATGGCCAAGCTAGAAGTGCCAGAGGGTGAGTTAGGGTTGTCCTCCACCAAATCTGTGGTGGAAGAACCAGGCTCTTTAACAGGTTCCCCACCGCGCGCCGTGTTTTTACGGCGGCAGTGGGGGAGCCCTGCGCGAATCGCCGTAAATAAACGGCGATTCGCATTTTGGCCACCAGGGGGCGCGCGCGCGCACCCGCCACACTCCTGAGGAGTGTGCCCGCGGCTCGGGTGGACCCGATGTCCGCCGGCGAGCCGCGATGAGCGGCTACAGGGAAAAGAACGGGGAACCGCCGATGTAAACACGGCGGTTCCCCGCCCTGTCAGTGGGGCATGAGAGATCTACTGATCACTCATCCCTGTCACTGGGATCAGTTAGATCTCTCATGCCCATGTTAGCCCAACCCCCCCACAGTAAGAACACACCCAGGGAACACAGTTAACCCCTAGCTCTCCCCCCCAGGTTAACCCCTTCACTGCCAATGACATTTATACAGTAATCAGTGGACATTTAAATTTCTGATCGCTGAATAAATGTCATTGGTCCCAAAAAAGTGTCAAAAATATCCGACATGTCTGCTGCAATATCGCATTACCGCTAAAAATCGCAGATCGCCGCCATTATTAGTAAAAAATAAAAAAAAATAAAAACCCCAGAAATGAATTCTCATCATCTGTAAACGCGGCCACTTTTGCGCAAACCAATCAATAAACGCCGATTGCGATTTTTTTTATCGCAAATATGAGGAATTATATAATTCGGCCAAAAACGGTGAAAAAAAATGTTTTTTTATATTTTTTTTTGGATTTGAATTTTAGCAAAAAGTAAGAAATTTGGGTTTTTTTGCAAAATGGTCGCTCTTCTTTTGTTTATAGCGGCGATAAGAAATGACGCAGAGGCGATCAAATACCACCAAAAGAAAGCTCTATTTGTGGGAAAAAAAGGGCGCAAATTTCGTTTGGGTACAGCGTCGCATGACCGCGCAATTGTCAGTTAAAGCGATGCAGTGCCGAATCGCAAAAAGTGCTCTGGTCCTAAAGCTGCAAAACCTTCCGGGGCTGAAGTGGTTAAGAGTCCTTTGAGAAGTGAAGATCACCTACTCAGAGCTTTCACCCAAATTATCATATGTCAGTCTATTTGGTGGGTGAATAGCTCTCTTCTCTCTCTGCTCCTTGGCTTCAGATATGGTGGGCTTACTTTCCTTTTCCCTCTCTTCTTCTACCCCCTCCTCCTCAGCAAAGGGGTGAGGATCCTCGGGGTCTGCTGCCAACATGGGGGATAGGGAATCTTCCATATCTTCTGAAGGCTACCTCTGGGGTACAAATTCCAGGGCCTCCGGCCTGAGGGTCTCAGTATTTGTCACTTTGAGGGGAGAGGGCAAAGGACTAACAAGTTCTAACATTTGAGATGGCCACAGCCAATCTTTCCCATCTCCTCATACTCGCTGTCCTCATCTTCTGCATCCAGAGGTGCTGACTGAGATCTAGTCTTTGGACAAGACCTTTGTGGGGCTGCAGGTGTAGACTGAGGGTCCAGTGGTGGTGACATATGGACTGCTTCCGACAAGGGCAACAGTTGATTGCGATGCCAAGTCTTCAGCAGACCTGCATTTCCTTCTGGTCGGATCTGATACACTGGCAGCCCTGGCAGTTGTTTACAAATCACATAGGGCTGTGACCTCCAGAAATCAGCCAGCTTGTGCTTCCCAGGGACACCCAGATTCCTCAACAGTACCCTGTCACCTGGCTGTAAGTCTTGCACTCTCACCCTCAGCTACGGTGGATGCTTGCTGATCCTTGGTAGAAAAGGCCTGGGCATACCTAGTGAAATAATCAGTTACTACTAGAATGTTTCCCTGTCCACCCAAGTCAGGCTCCAGGCATAGAAAATCAATGCACACCAACTCCATGGGTCCTTGACTTTGAAGGTGGCCTATGGGGGCAGCTCTCTGAGTCTTCCTCTGAATGCGTTGGATGCATTAGTGGCAGTAGCTCTCAACTTCAGCCCCCATACAGGGCCAGTAGAACCGGTCTCTTACCAGGTTAAAAGTTCTGTCGGACCCTAGATGGCCATGGTTATCATGTAGAGCAGTTAACACAGTCTCTGTGTTTTTCAGGTAGAAGCAATTGCCATCTATCTTCGGAATCACCGGAGGGGCCCCTTCGGTAGAACACTCCGTTGCGCAATTGCAACCGATCCCACTCCCTAGGTAGCAAACAAGCTTCCTTTGGGGTGTCAGTAAGGAGCAGATCAGGACACTGACTCTCTACAGCTTTCAACACCAAACTACTAAGAGGGTCTTCCATCTCATCCTTCCTCAAATCTTTCTTGGAGAGCTTTGGCAGGCCCTCCTCTCCAACCTGGGTGAGGTTGCAGTAACTCCTGGAGACTCCAGCAGCTGTGACACCAATTTCTTCTGCTCTCGATCCACCTCCAGCTCGGTACTCGGCTCCCTGGCAAAGGGCTCGTACACCTTCAGGTGGCAGCTGGGTCCACTCTTCCGAAGAGTCTCTAGAATCATATGGCCTTCTTTTTTTTATTATTCAATATATTTTTATTGAAGTAATTTTTACATCATATGAAGGGGAAGGGACATAGGGATACAAACATGAGTGGCAGACCAATGTCTGCGTGGTACAAATACAATGTTACATGTCATAAGGATAACCAGGTAGCAAATACAACTGAAACTATTACAATCATAGTTAGTTAGGATACCAAGGAAGGCAAGGGTGTAAGGAGGAAGGAGAAGAAGTAGAGGGAGGAAAAGGCAAGGGTAGGAGGAAAGGAGAGAGAGAGAGATGGGTCCCTGGAGCAGCGCAGTTCTCCCTCTGTAGCATAGAGCACTTATGTAGAGCTGAAAGCGACTTCCAGCCGGACGTCTGGTTGAGGGAGTCTCATACTTCCTTGCCCTTTGGTCCCCCTATTGGGTACTTGCTGCGACCAAAGCAGGGCAAATGTATCGCTAGTAAGAAGGGAGCTGCGCAGCACCTGGGAATGAGATGGGATGACATTACCATCTATAATGTGCAGACCCAAAGTACAAAGATCTAGCATAGAAATAAGGATTTCCATCGAGACCATGCTGTCCATTTCCGGACTGTGGAGTCCGTGTTTCCTAAGGAGTTGGCCATAATATGTTCGTAGGTGCAGTGTAAATTGGTTGTTTCAATGACTTCTTGTATTGTAGTAGGGAGTGGACATTTCCACTTTCTTGTTATACCTATTCTGGCGGCCAGTAGGATGTTGATGACAATGTGTCGGAGAGTGGGTGGAAAGTCTCCTATGTTCAGGGATAGAACGCCTAGTGCAAATGTTGGGTGAATGTGCGTCTCTGCGACTTTAGAGATTAGATCAAACACTGCGGACCAGTAGGGTTTTAATAAAGGGCAAGACCACATGGTGTGGTATAGGTCGCCGTCAATGCCGCAATTTCTCCAGCATTTGGGAGAAATGTTGGGGCTGAATTTGGCTATTTTTGTGGGAGTGAGGTACCACCTTTGCAATATTTTTAAGGTAATTTCCCAGAGAGTGGAGTTTCTGGTGGCCTGGAACGTATGGGTAAGTGCCTCCTTCCACTAGTGTGTGGTAAACTCTTGGTTGATATCTTGTTCCCATATTAGATAGGGTCTTATCTTGTGTTGTACGCTTTTTTGCTGGAGTGTGTTGTAGAGAGGCGCAATGGCTTTGGAATGCGGTTTTGGAGTCTTATAATAAGTCCAAATCTGTTGAGAAATTTTGAGAGGCCAAGTTTTAAAGCGTGAGATGCAGTGTTGGATGCGTAGGTAGGAGTATGCTTCCGTTGTGTGTAACTTGTATTCCTCTTGGAGAGAGGCGAAGGATTTGGGAATTTTGGTATCCCTTACAAAGAGGTTATTGACAAAGTGAATGCCTTTTTCCTGCCATCTTGAGGCGTGGATCGAGTCAATGATGCATGACAATGCTGAGATGGGAATTTGTATAGGGATTGCAGTAGGGTCCTCAAAGGAATCTTTAATCAGTGTTCTCCAGACTGAGACTGATGCTTGCATTGCTAGAGGGATATAAGTTGGTGTCTTGGATATTAGTGGTGAGGATAGTAAACCAGTCTCCTAGGGTGTGGGTTGGCATAAAAGAGGCTTCTATTTTCCCCCAAGTGCATATGGGAGTAGGGCGGAACCATTCAGTCAGATTTGCTAGTATTGCTGCCTTATAGTAGTCTGCAAAGTCTATATATCCAGCTCCTCCTACCTGTCTCTGCCTGATCAGAATTCTGTGAGCAACTCTGTTTTTTTTCCCGGCCCATATGAATGCTGAGAGTATGCCCTGCAGGGAATGGAAGTAGGAGGATGGGATAGGAATCTGAAGTGTTCAAATAAATAGAGAATTTTCGGGAGGTGTATCATTTTGAAAGCAGATAATCTGCCCATCCATGAAAACTCCAGTTTAGACATGGAAAGGAGACCTGATTGTAGCTTGGTGCGGAACGGGAGATAGTTGGTCTTAAAGAGTGCTTTTGATGTTTTAGTAAGTTAGATACCAAGGTAGGTTATACTGTTCTCGGCCCACACAAATGGGAATTGTTGCTGCAGTAAGAGTTGAGTTGTGGCATCAATTTTTAGAGCTAAGATGGAAGATTTGGAGTTGTTTAGTTTGTAATAAGAGACCTCACTGAACCAGGACAGGATCTTCTGGGCTTCCAGGAGTGAGAAAGAGGGGTTAGTGAGGATTAATATGATGTCGTCAGCAAACAAGTTAATCTTGTGATCTTGGGAGGCCACCTTTAATCCCTGTGAGATTGGTGTTGGATCCAATGTGTTCTGCTAGGGGTTCGATCATTAAGTTAAAAATCAGGGGAGACAAAGGGCAACCTTGCCTCGTATCGTTGGTTATTAGGAACGGTGTTGATATGGCTTCCGAGGTGGAAACTCTTGCTGACGGGGTGGAGTAAAGGGTCATGACTGCATCTAGAAATCGTCCAGTGAAGCCAAATTTGGATAGGACCGAGGAGAGGTAAGTACAATTTACTCTATCGAACGCCTTCTCTGCATCCAAAGATAGGAGCAGAGAAGGCGTTCCAGACGTTTCCGCGTAATGGTTCAAATCTAATATCCTCCTTGTGGCGTCTGAGGATTGTCGGCCTTTTGTAAACCCGTTTTGGTCGTCATGGATGAGAGTCGGGAGTAGTGTAGCTAATCTATTAACTAGTAATTTGGCATAGATCTTCAGGTCAAGGTTCAATAGCGAGATGGGCCGATCGTTTTTGGGGAGGAAGGGTCTTTATCGGGCTTTGGGAGTGTGATTATAGTGGCTTCTAACATTTCAGCTGGGATGGTGGAGGAGGAGGTGATTCGGTTTAGGGCTTGTTTTAAGTGAGGTGCAAGGATCTCTTGGAACTGCCTGTAGTATTCCCCAGGGAAACCATCTGGGCCAGGGGATTTGGATGGGGGGAGGTGGGAGATAACGCCCGTTAGTTCAGAGGTGGTGAAAGGTTTGTTTAAATCACTGATCTGACCTTGCGTTAAGGAGGGAAGGTTGATATGTTGTAGGAACGTTTGTATTTCCTGTTGTGTTGGTTGGTGGATAGACGGATCGTCTTTTAGGTTGTATAATTCACTGTAGTATTGGCTAAAGGTGTCTGCTATGTCTTGGGGTTTGAGAATGATTTTTTTGGTGGATTATCTTTGTGATTCTGGTTTTAATACGGTGCCCTTTAATTCGGGAGCCCATGGCCTTACCCGCCTTGTTTCCTGTGGTGTATGATTTGGCTTTTAATTTCCTCTGGGATCGCTCAAAGGCCTCCAGAAGGAGGGAGCATAGCTCGAGGCGCAAATTGAAAAGTTTGTTTTGGAGAGATGGGGAGGGGGAAACTTTGTTCTTTTGGTCTGCATCTGCAATTGCTGCATTAAGCTCCTCTAACCGTGCAAATCTCTGTTTCTTAGCTCTAGATCCCATTTGTATTAGATACCCTCTTAGTACTGCTTTGTGGGCGAGCCACACCGTCACCGGGTCTGTGGTTTCGTCAACATTTTTTTTGAAGTAGTTTTCAAGGTGGTTCTGGAGGGTGGTTTTGTGTGGGTCATTTTGTAGGAGGTATGAATTGGCACGCCAACTATATGCATGTGGATTGTTGGAATTATCTACTAGTGTAATGCTGATGGGTGCGTGATCAGACCAGGTGACAGTGTGGATCACCGAGGAAAGCACATTTTTCAAAAGCAATCTGTCAGAAATAAACAGATCAATACGTGTGTAGGTGTTGTGACGGGGAGAGAGATAAGTGTAGTCCCGCTCGCTCGCGTGACAGCACCTCCACACGTCCAGTAACTCGTTGGAGATCAAAAGGTTTCCCAATGGGGAGTCGTATCTTCTAACATTAGCTGACATGTTCATCTTTGTGTCAGGAACAATGTTGAAATCTCCACAGAGAAGATGGCCATGTTGGAGTTTTTTCGCAGATTTGATTACCGCTTTGATAAAAGACATCTGCTTCTGGTTGGGAGCATACAGGGTGACTAAGGTATAGTCAATTGAGTTAATTGTGCACACCAGAATTATGTAGCGGCCTTCCGGGTCTGTAACGGACTCGTGGAGCTGAAAGTTTACCGTATTCCTAACGGCTATGAGAATAGCCTCTCTGTTTCTTTGTATAGGAGGCCTCAAAATATTGCGTGAATTGGAGATGGGTGCATCTTGGATGATGGTCTCTTAGGAAGTGGGTCTCTTGGACACACAGTAAGTCACTATTGTGCTGAAGTGCCGTTTTCCAGAGAGAGACCCGTTTGACTGGGTGATTCAGTCCATTTGCGTTAATAGATAAAATGTTAATCGGCATGGTAAGGGTTGTGTGGAGTGTAGCGTAGGTCAACTCACTGTTCTGAAGACTGTATAAAGATGCTTGAAGATGGTGAGATGGGTCTCTTCTGGAGGTTTATGCGTTGGTCTTTTCTTACGACGTGAAGACTTGTCTCGGAGAAGTTCTTTGGATCCGGCGTTGGTTGATGGACTGTTTAGGACAGTGGAGAAGAGAAAATAGCTAGGGAAGGGGGAGAGAGAGAGACTAGGGAGAAGGAGGTGAGGCGGTATATAAAAGAGACAAAAGAGTATTATACCACTTCTTGTAATGATTGCGTTTGAACAGAAGAACGGTAACAACTTTGATAGGAAACTTGCGGCGAGTTAACTGGGTAGCCGCTTCAAGATAAGGGGGGTAAAGTCTACTGAACTCAACAGGTCGAGCATTGTGCTTGACCAGGGGATTCGTAGTGTTTTGCTCTCAGGCTTACATCACTTGTCACTTGGGTTGCGGACATTCTTGTTATGTTTTCGTTGGGGTTGTGGGACTCCTCGTTTGTATGTGTAAGCAGAATCACCCGGCGGTTCCGCTATGATGCCCCATAGGTGGAGAAGGTGCATGCCTTTCTCTAAGGACGAGATGGTGTGTGAGTTCCGGTTCTGCATGGTCACGATTGTGGCTGGATGGCGCCATTTGTATAAAATCTTATGATTGGATAGAGCTTTGGTGATTGTCTTTAATTCCCTATGAGCTTGTAGGGTGTGTTTGGAGAGATCAGGGTAGATTTAGATCTTTTCGCATGGGGCTGGAAAGGTGGGCATTTGACGTGTTCTGGATAGAATTTGTTCCTTGGTGGAGAAAAAATGTATTCTCATGAGGACGTCTCTAGGGACATTTTCTTCCAGGTGGCTGGGCCTAGGGATTCTGTGTATCCGATCGATAATCAGGTCCGTTGGGGACAGCGTGGGAAGCAGGGATGAAAATAGGTCCGTGGCATATTTTAGAAGGCCTTGGGGTAGGACCGACTCAGGGACCCCCCCGCAGTTTCAGGTTGTTCCGTCTGCTATGGTCCTCAAGGTCGACCAGCTTGTCTCTGATCCATGTCATGTCCTCTTTTTGGTCAGTATAGGCGTCTACAAGGTTATTTACTGTGTGAGTGCAGTCAGCCATTTTTTCTTCTAAGTGCTGGACCCTGTTGCCAATTTGGCGTATGTCGTTTGAAACTTTGACAAATATGGATGATATGTTGGACATGAGTGAGGTCTGTAGAGACAGTAACATGTCCTTCATAGTTGTGTCCAGGACCGGCTGTCCTGAGGTGGGAAATGAGGCGATGTTATGTTGTGGGTTATGATCTAGGCCTGAGGCCTGAGTTCCATTACTCATTGTGTCCTGGTGAGCGACATCCAGGCTCATCCTGGCCTTGGCAGGGCTGGCTGATGTCGGGCTGCGTCGTGCAGAGGGAGTGAGGAGATGGTCAAGAGCCACACGGCCATCATCTGAGTCAGTGTCTGGGAGATCTGTATAGGCCGCCACGTTGTGCTCAGCCGCGGCTTCGGCGCCATCTTGAAGGTCCCGTTCGTTTGGTGCTGGCCGGAGGAAAAAGTCTGTGAGCTTTTGTGGCTGCTGGTCTTCTTTGCGTTTCCGCTGCATGGTGCCTCTCGGTAACCGGCACTTAGGGGCACAGTCTATCAGGTGGATGCTTCCTGAGGTCGGCTCTATCGTCGCTTTTCCCCTGGTCAGTGCGGAGAGCTCTCAGCTTAGGCTGCCATTCCGAGCGCTCGCAAGCCACGCCCCCCTTATGTGGCCTTCTTGACAAGGTGTTGGCATCCCTGTTTCTGATCCCCGGGCGATACTTCAGGCTGAAAGTAAATTCGGACAGAGCAGCCAACCACCTGTGACCGGTGGCATCCAGCTTTGCAGTAGTGAGGATGTAGGTGAGAGGATTATTATCTGTCTTGACCACAAAGTTTGCCCCGTACAAGTAATCCCTCAGCTTATCCACCACTGCCCACTTGAGAGCAAGAAATTTGAGTTTATGGGTAGAGTAGTTCTTCTCAGCAGGTGCTAAACTCTGATTCACATAGGCAACTGGCTGTAAGTGCTCACCATGTTCCTTATAGAGTACTCCTCCCAGGTAGAGTTGAGCGAACACCTGGACGTTCGGGTTCGGAGGGTCCGAACGAACTTTGGGAAAAAGTCCGGGTTCGGCACCGAACGTTGCCCGAACGTTATCCCGGACCCCGAACCCCATTGAAGTCAATGGGGACCCGAACTTTTAGGCACAAAAATGGCTGTAACAAAGTCCTGGCCAGTGCTAGAGGGCTGCAAAAGGAAGTAAAATGGGGGTAAGAGTAGGGCAAGTGCCCTACAAAAAAATGGGGATAGGGAAAATAAATTAAAATCAAATAAACTAGGAGATGATTTTTGAACAATAATATGTCACTTGCAGCTGCAGCTAGAACCTCTCCTTTTAGAACTAGGAGATGATTTTTGAACAATACTCTGTCCCTCTAAGCAGAAGCCTCTACCTAGTGCAGTCAGATCGCTGAAAGCAGCAGTATGTGAAATCTCAAATTACTCCCACAATCTGATCGTTGTGTACGATCGTAGCGATCGTTGTGTTATGCAGAGTTTGATCTGCAATCTGTCACTCAAAGCAGCAGTATGTGAAATCTCAAATATCTGCAATCTGGCCCTCAGAGCAACAGTAGTAGTAATCTCAGGATGCAGGATCAGATGTTAAAATGTCTGCAATCTGTCCCTCACAAAAACGCTGGCAGCATCCTCTCCCTACACTAACCCAAGAGCATGTGACATGCAGCACTGTGACTCCAGCCTCATATAGAGGCTGGGTCACATGATGCACTGGCCAATAACAGCCATTCCATTCGTAGGCATGGCTGTGATGGCTTCTAAGGGAAAACCAGTGAAACGCTTGTTGATTGGCTGCCCTGCAGCTATTCAACATGCGTGATCAACTACCAGAACCCAGAACCCTAACTCGAACGTTTTTTGAAACGTCCGTATTCGGGTCCGGGTCCTGGACACCCCAAAGTTCGGTACGGACCCAAACGTTACAGTCCCGGTTCGCTCAACACTACTCCCAGGCCCTCCCGACTGGCATTGAGGTGAAGCTCGTATGGCATGGTTGGATCTGCATAAGCCAAGACTGGAGCAGTCGTCAGACTTCAGCTGTCAAAACGAAATGCCTCTTCACACTGATCAGTCCAATGTCCCTTGTTGGAAATTATGAATTTATAATATTATTTTGAATAACATTGGGCTCTGAAATATATGAAATGTATGAAATATAATGTAATATGTTAGTTATATTTGTAAATGTTATTTCAATGTGCTTTTGACAGAGAAACAAAATTGTTGTATGTGCAATTCTATTTCAAACCTCATGTGAAGTAATGTTAGGAGGAGTCATGAGTAGTGTTGAGCGAACCCGGACTGTAACGTTCGGGTCCGTACCGAACTTTGGGGTGTCCGGGACCTGGACCCGAACACGGACATTTCAAAAAACGTTCGGGTTCGTTCCGGGGTTCTGGTATTTTACTCCACGTGTTGAGAAGCTGCAGGGCAGCCAATCAACAAGCGTTTCACTGGTTTGCCCTTAGAAGCCATCACAGCCATGCCTACTAATGGCATGGCTGTGATTGGCCAGTGCATCATGTGACCCAGCCTCTTTATAAGCTGCAGTCACTTGATGCTGCAGTCACATGCTCTTGGGTTAGCTGTAGGGAGAGGTAGCTGACGGCGTCAGGGAGAGATTAGAGACATTTTAACAACATCTGATCCTGCATCCTGAGATAGATTACTTTACTACTGCTGTGCTGTTGCTCTGAGGACAGATAGCAGAAATTTGAGATTTCACATACCGCTGCTTTGAGTTGCAGATCAAACTCTACATAAAACAACGATCGCTACGATTGTGCTCAACGATCAGATTGTTGGAGGAATTTGAGATTTCAAATACTGCTGCCTAGAGTTGGAGATTGCAGAATAAACTCTGCCTAATGCAACGATCGTTACAATCGTACACAACGATCAGATTGTTGGAGTAATTTGAGATTTCACATACTGCTGCTTTGAGTGACACATTGCAGATCAAACCCTGCCTAACACAACGGTGGTTGTCGACCTTTGAGAGGGAAATCTTGATCCTCTCCTAAACAGTGAATGTCGTTGTCGACCAGGATATCCTCATCCGTTACCAAAAACTTGTTCTTAGACAGGGAGATTCGTCTTCGGAGATGGATCACGTCAGTCTAGCGAGTTTCGTCGTCATACCCTTTAGAGTTTAATGAGGGTGTTAGACTAGCAACACATGCTAGGGTGTTAGACTAACAACACATGCTTGCATTGCTAGCAACACAATCCGTCCCAAACTAGACGTTACACAGTGAGTTTCGTCGTCATACACTTTAGAGTTTAATGAGGTTGTTAGACTAGCAACACATGCTAACATTGCTAGCAACGTAATCCGTC
>BLSH010466912.1:234001-245504 GCA_018402905.1 Glandirana rugosa | reverse complement strand
AAAATATATTCTGCTACTCCTCCCAAGTATGGCGATACCACATGTGTGACACTTTTACACAGCCTGACCACATACAGAGGCCCAACATGCAGGGAGCACCATCAGGTATTCTAGTGGCATACATTTAGAATCTAATTTGACCATCTTTTACACTATTGTGAGGCACTGTGGTGGCATGGATAGGCACTGTAGTGGCACAGATGGGCAGGGTATTGACACGGATGAGCAGTAGAGTGGCACGGATGGGCACTGTAGTGGCACAGGTGGGCACTGTAGTGGCATGGATGGGCACTGTAGTGGCACGGATGGGCAGTGTAGTGGCACAGTTGGGCACTGTAGTGGCATGGATGGGCACTGTAGTGGCACGGATGGGCACTGTAGTGGCATGGATGTGTCACGGATGAGAACTGATGTAGTATGGATGAGCATGAATGAGGCACAAATGAGCCATGGATGGGGATGGATGAGCCACGGATGGGTGGGTGAGCACAGATGGGTGGGTGAGCATGGATGGATGGCTGGATGAGCATGGATGGATGGATGGGTGAGCATGGATGGATGGATGGGTGAGCACGGCTGGGTGGGTGAGCATGGATGGATGTCTGGGTGAGCATGGTTGGATGGCTGGGTGAGCACAGCTGGGCGGGTGAGCATGGGTGGATGGCTGGGTGAGCATGGCTGGGTGGGTGAGCATGGATGGATGGGTGAGCATGGATGGATGGATGGGTGAGCATGGATGGATGGCTGGGTGAGCACGGCTGGGTGGGTGAGCATGGATGGATGGATGGGTGAGCATGGATGGATGGGTGAGCATGGATGGGTGAGCATGGATGGATGGATGGGTGAGTGCGCACGGCTGGGTGGGTGAGCATGGATGGGTGAGCACGGCTGGGTGGGTGAGCACGGATGGATGGCTGGGTGAGCATGGATGGATGGCTGGGTGAGCATGGATGGATGGATGGGTGAGCATGCATGGATGGGTGAGCATGGATGGATGGGGGAGCATGGAAGGATGGATGGTTGAGCAGGGCTGGGTAGGTGAGCATGGATGGATGGATGGGTGAGCACGGCTGGGTGGATGAGCATGGATGAGCATGCATGGCTGGATGGGTGAGCATGGATGGATGGATGGGTGAGGATGGATGGATGGGTGGATGGGGGAGCATGGATGGATGGATGGATGGGTGGGTGAGGATGGATTGGGTGAGGATGGGTGGGGGGTGGATGGATGGGTGAAGATGGCTGGGTGGGTGGTGGATGGCTGGGTGATGATCATTTGACGGCGCGATCACGTGGTAAAAGGCCGCTCACAGCGGCCATTCACCGCGATCGGTGATCAGTCGGGTCCCCCGGATCCGACGGTCACGGATGTTCCCGTGTGCACGCCCCAATAGACGTCCTCCCAGAATTAAGCAACCACCCTGTAGACGTCTTTTGTCTATAGGGCGGTTGTTAACTGGTTAAAATTGTTAGTGTGGTGGAACAAGATATGGCCCTTATAGACCTAAGGGCACTACTTTGGGGTTACGGAGGAACGTTCAGTGCTTTACATGGGCTTTCCGCCCTGACGGTTGAGGCCCTGCGGTTCTGGTACCGCAGAAGGGACAGTTACCGGTTGTCCACTGATCCTAGCCCGCTCACTCCGCTCTTTGACAACGCTGATCTCCCCAAAAGCAGAAGGGTTCCTTGCTTTGGGACATACTCTAGATCTCCCTGGCCAGCAGCCTGCTCATTTGTACACACCTCCCATGGCACCTTTGTAGACCATGCCCACGATCCCAGCACTAGACTCAATTGGTTGACAGCCTTACATGTTTCCTCCTATTGTAAAACGCTTTGGGCTTCGCAACAAGTACATAGACGACTCACAGATTTTGAACAACTCTGTCTTTTGACTGAGACCCCCACACATTGTCAGTGATGTACAGATTTATATTTGCAGCCACTCACGCTACGTGCCCGACATATACTAGGGTCTGGTCCAGGGATCTGGGTGTGGAGTTGACTGACGAGCAATGGCAAAAGGCGTTTCTCTTTACACATAAATTGTCTATCTCTGGCTACTTGCAGGAGAAAAACTTCAAATTTATCTCGAGGTGGTATACAGATCCGGTCACCTTGAACCGTATATTTCCATCCACAACGGATGCCTGCTGGAGATGTCACGGAGCGAGAGGGACATACCTACACATATGGTGGGAATGTGAGGCAATACACCCATTCTGGGAACAGATTTTTCAAATCTATTTGGAGCTTTATGATAAATCCCTCACCTCAGCTCACCCCACTATTGCTTTGCTCTCTATCCTCCCTGGATCTTTTAAACATCAAAAAAATTGTCTACTCCAATTCTTCCCGGCCTCAAAAACTTTAAGTCTTTGTGGTATGTCTGTATGCATTATTCATCCGATAAATTGAAGAATAGGCTAAAAACATAGTCCTTAATGGAACTGCAAACTGTTTCTATGATTAACAATCTGATTTGAACCCGCCCTATTTCTGCTCTCCATTCTTCTTTCTTCCCTTTCTTTCTTTTTTCATTCACTATTTTTCCTTCTATTTCTTTACTTAACCACTTCAGCCCCGGAAGGATTTCCAGCTTTAGGACCGGAGCCCTTTTTGCGATTCAGCGCTGCGTCGCTTTAACTGACAATTGCGCGGTCGTGCGACGTTGTACCCAAACAAAATTTGCGTCCTTTTTTTCCCACAAATAGAGCTTTCTTTTGGTGGTATTTGATCGCCTCTGCGTCATTTCTGATCGCCGCTATAAACAAAAGAAGAGCGACAATTTTGCAAAAAAACCCAAATTTCTTACTTTTTCCTAAAATACAAATCCAAAAAAAAAATATAAAAAAACATTTTTTTTTCACCGTTTTTGGCCGATTTATATTCTTCCTCATATTTGCGATAAAAAAAATTGCAATCGGCGTTTATTGATTGGTTTGCGCAAAAGTGGTCGCGTTTACGGATGATGAGAATTCATTTTTGGGGTTTTTAATTTTTTTTTATTTTTTACTAATAATGGCGGCGATCTGCGATTTTTTGCGGTACTGCGATATTTCAGCGGACATGTCGGACCATTTTGACACTTTTTTGGGACCATTGGCATTTATACAGCGATCAGTGCTATAAAAATGCACTGATTACTGTGTAAATGCCATTGGCAGTGAAGGGGTTAACCTGCAGGGGGCGCTCTAAGGGTTAACTATGTTCCCTGGGCGTGTTCTAACTGTATGGGGGCTGCACTATCTGGGGAAGGGAAGTGGTCACAGCCTTCACGTAAAGGAAGGCTGTGATCACAGCCCTTCCCCCTCACACAGAGCGGAGGTCTGCTCACTCGCTCCGGGGGGGCCATCGCGGGTAGCCGGCGGCAATCGAAGCCGCCGCACCCGCTCCCTGGCCCCCCCTGGACACAGTGAGCGCGCGATTTGCGGGAACGAGCCACTTTGCCGCCGTCAGATGCCGATCGGCGGTCGGCAAGTGGTTAATACTGTCATGTAACTTGGTATAGCATGATAATATACTGGAGACCACGAGCCCCGCATAATAGGCACTACTTGGATTGCCATTTTAGTGGTCTGTTTTGGTTTTATGATTTGCTCACTGTATCCGTCTTTTTTTCTGTTTTTTTTTCTCTTTCTTACGTTTCATATTTGTAACTGATGATTACAGTAGTGAATTTCATTGGCAATCTAAGCTTTCTGTAGCTGACTTTCAGAAGATGATGTCTCTTGTTCCATTTGTTAACTTATGACTCTGTTTACAATAAAACCATATTCAACCTTAAATGACCCTGTGTAAATGTACTGATAAGATAACATAGAGGAGAGTTGAGGGACAGCTGAAAAAAATGCCCAAATGCCTCTAAACGTCCGTTTACCAGCAGCAGCAGTGTAAATGAGGCGTAAAAATCAGTAATTTTTCCAAGTGTGTAAATGTCAGGGAGTGATAATTTGTCATGCTGTGTTTACTTTTTAGGTGTATTCCAGTAAATGATTTGTTCTGGGTATTGTCAGTGTTTCCATATTGGTTGTGTTAGTTAATTGTGTGTGTGTGTTAATTTCCAGGTTGTCAGTAAAAAATGTGCTCCGTCAGTAAATTTGTGTCCATGTTTTGTCAGTAAAAAATGCTATGAGAGGTTGACAACACTGCCTGGGGTTGGGGGTGCTGGAATATTTGTTTTAAGTGATGCCGGTTGAGGTGACTTTATTCTGAAAGAAGGCTGAATGCCGTCCTGAGCACCACCGCTGCTGAGCACAGAATTGGGGACACTTTTTATCCAGGGAGAGTTTCCTGAAAGTGGGGTCTGTACCCCAGAAACCAGGGATGTCCTGTCTCTTTCTGGTACCAAGTTAACTTTATTGCAACAGTAAGTCACATGCAAAATTGGGTGTTAATGTGGAGGTCACTTTCTTGTAAACGAAACTGACTGAACACTTAAACAGGAATACATAACTGTCCAAAATTACTGCATGCTACTGTATATAAAGTAAAGTAAAAACATTGAGCTGGAATCCCTCTTGATTTTAGATTAAAACTGTCTCAATAGCAGATCAGGAGATAACAAAACTGCTGACTGGGTGCTGATATTTGTCCTGGCTGGAGGCTACAAGGCAAATATTTTAGTAAATACACGTGGTATCAGGTATGTGAGAAAATAAAAATGTGACTTCTAAATTAAACTTTAATTAAAACTTCTGTTTACTCAACTTGTTTGTCTTCTATTATATAAGCCAACCCCGATCTTTGTAGAGTAGACCTCCACTGAAGTCTTCCATCTGTCTACATTCTCAGCACCAACTGAACGACCCGGTAAGTGTATGCTGGAATGTCATTATCTTATTATTATTATTATTCTTATAGTAATTATTGATAAGAGCAGAAACCTTAGTATTCAGATTTCAGGTAAAGTTTAAATGACTCCTGCGTTTCATTCCGATTTTAAATGATGGCAAGGTTCCTCATATAATTTTTTCTTATAATGGCTAATTTTTTAGGTAATTTCTTTTCCCTAGTTTGTTCAACCTTTAACTACCCACTTCAGATCTGCAGGCCGCCAATAGACGTCCTGAGATTTCAGTGGTGATATCTCAATGATGCCGGCACCCGCAGGCATCGCTGAGGTATCATTTTTTTCAGCAGGCGGTGAACAGCAGTTCAGCCGCTTGATCGTTCTTACAGGCCCTCCCGCCGCCCTCTGTTGCTTCTCTCGACTCACCTGAATGATCGGTGATCGGGAGAAGGAATCGCCTGCCGCCAGATCTTGGTACCAGAGATTTCCGAGGGACAGATGGCCCCCGGTCATCTCTATGGCTCTTAGAGGCCCGGGTGCATGTCATGACGTCATGTCCGGGACTCCGAAAGTAAGCAATGCCAGTTAAAGGAGAATGAAAGACTGAGATCGTCCATTTTTTCTGATCTCAGCCTTTCCAGTCTGGAGGAGATATGTAGGGTCTTATAGGCCCTGCATTTCTCCATAAAGAAGACCCGTCACACATTTTTCCTATTACAAGGGATGTTTACATTCCTTGTTAAAGGAATAAAAGTGATCAAAAAAATTAAAGAGAAAGTGTAAAAATAAAAATAAGAAAAGTAAAATAAGAAATAAAACAATAAAAAAAATTTAAAGCGCCCCAACCCCTCGAGCTCACGCACAGAAGTGAAAGCATACGTAAGTCGCGCCCGCATATGTAAACGGCGTTCAAACCACACATGTGAGGTATCGCCACATGCATTAGAGTGAGAGCAATAATTCTAGCCCAAGACCTCCTCTGTAACTCTAAACATCTAACCTGTAAACATTTTTAAAGCATCGCCTATAGATATTTTTTAATGTATCAAAGTCTTGCGCCATTCCATGAGTTTGCACAATTTTAAAATGTGACATGTTGGGTGTCTATTTACTCGGCGTAAGATCATCTTTCACATTGTGAAAAAATGGGCTAAATTTACTGTTTTGTTTTTTTTAATTCATGAAAAATATTTTTCCAAAAAAAAGTGTTTGAAAAATCGCTACGCAAATACCCCATGACATAAAAAGTTGCAACAAACGCCATTCTAAACGCCATTCTCTGCTAAAAAAAACATATATAATGTTTGGGAGTTCTGAGTAATTTTCTGGCAAAAAAATGATGATTTGTACATGTAGAAGAGGAGTGCCAGAAATGGCCCGGATGCAAAGTGGCTACATTTGTTATGTAAATGAGGCATCTGTTATTTCACTATAAGGCCTCATACACACGGTCGTATAGAATAAACAGGCTGTAACGTCAGGACCGACGCCAGGAAAAAGTCGGTGTTAAAGAAGCAATTTCATCTCCGTTTTGCATTGGCGTTAATGCACGTTTTGTTTGAAAAGACATCCCTCTGCTATTTTTGGACCTGAAAACGCCGGCGCTAAAAACATCGGTTAACGTCGCTACAGCGTTAATGCGTGTTAGTGAGCGTTTTGCCGGCTCAGCATCAAAAACGCTCTATCTCTGCAGCTTCAGAATGCGCTGGCCGTGGGTTTTGCTTTCAGCTCACAAACGTTGACGCTATCTACAGCTCAAAAACGCCAGCATGTGGATGGGGCCATTGAATAACATGGAATAAACACGGCTGTTAATACGTCTGTGTTTATGAGGCCTAATGGTTGATAAAGGGGTATGGTCAGCCAAAAGTATAAAATGCCCATTTGGAAAGAACGATTACCTATCTGCTCATGTCTGCATGAATGTGTTATACCAATGTTCTTAGTGATTTATTTATGATGTAGATCTACACATGTGGACTCTTGTAGGCACTGCTCTGAGTGAAAAACCTTTTCAAGAGAAAAATATCATACACTTAATAATATTAGTTTGGTCCCCATCTAATGTTCTTGTGCATTCAATATATTGTCTAACCTGTGAAGAATTCAGTAAGAAAGTCTTAAGTCCCTGTTGGAAGGCTGATTAATGGTCCTTTGTTTAACTTTATTTTTGGTACTTCTTAGATACTTATTTACTTGTATAAAAATCAAAAATGTATTTAACAGTACATTTTTACTGAATAAGCAAATAAAGCAAAATATAAAACCTAATAAATAAAAAGATAGAGTAGAAACAAAATATCTTTGATTAAGTCAGTTTTGTGAGTGCAGATTTGTTGAAATGTGTGTCTGGATGTTAGAGAACAATTCTGGTACAGAGCAGAAATATGTAGAACATGTAATTCAAGTCTTTGTTATAAGGTGACCAGTAGAAGTGGGGGATGAGATATTGCCATTTAGTACATGAAAAAAAACCTAACATACTTTCACTGAATACCAATATCATTTGGCTCAAATATTATTAATATGCTAACACAGTTATACATAAACTATTGTCTTTCCATAATGTATGCCCTTATTAGGAAATAGTACAGTAGAGAGATGGCATTCATAGGTTATATAACTTATAGTGATCAATTATTTTCACATAATCTCAATAGTCTCATTCTCCTTCTCTCCAAACCTGGAGCAAATTAATATCACAGAGACCATTATCTGAGGACTCTTCTCGTTCATACAAGAGAAACCCTAAAGAAACCCTTAGTCCAGTTAGTAAAGTAGATTCATATACAATAAATACTTTTTTTATTCAACATCCTTTAGCACTGCTTGAGTGAGGGCAAAAACTATCCCTGTTTAAGATAGAAAGCCCTGGAAAACATAGATAATCTAGTTTGGAATTTTGGCTTTTGTGAACCAGCTCCAATGGTGCCTAAGAACCCGCTGTGATCTTCCTTTTATGGGAATAAGTTAGACCCCTTAATCATTGTTTTATCCATGGGTAGCCAGATAACTTTCGTCGGTAAAAAAATAGCAAATAAAGAAAAAATAATATAGCGCATATAATTGCTACACAAGTCATAATGTAATTGAATGTTCTTAAAACATACCTTTCCTTTTCAATCTGTAGCCTCTGTAATTTTCTGAAAATGCAGTGAAATATGGCTACCTGGAGTTGTTCTGTACACAAAATGTGTACTGATCTTTCCCCAGAAACATAATTTCCTGCTTGTGTGATTTTCCCAGAAGTCTGTCTAAGATACAAGTCAGATTTCAGGCATCCCCTGCAACAAAAATGTCATTTTTGGATAGATACTTTCAGTAGGAACACGTCTAAAGGGATGCAGACCCAGTAGATTGCCTCATTAGTGCTCTCCAGCTGCTCACCTGATTGATAATTATGAAACCACTCCCATTACACCCACTCAGCACAGAGGCACAGACAAACAGAGGGATTTCTTCAGAATAACAAAAGGTAGGTAATCCTTGCAATGTACATAGATCACCTATAGGGGAATGTTTTTTTCTCAACAAAAGTGGAATTACGCTTCAAGGTCTGGAAAGCATCAAGCAAATCCATTTAAAAAACACTCAACCAGCCAATAATGAGTGCCAGGTGTATGCGATCCTTTATGATGGATTAGAGCAAATGAACATTGGATACTTTCTTGTATTAGAACAACTATTTTATTTGTACCTAACTTTAGGGTGCCTTGTGTTATTTTTTTAGTCATATTTTCAATTTTGTCTTCTGTTTCTTTCCATGAATTCAAATTATCCACAGAGCCCAAAGATGTTCACTTTGAAGAAATCCCTGTTGCTCCTTTTCTTCCTTGGGACCATCAGCTTATCTCTCTGTGAGGAAGAGTAAGTATGTTAGGGTTTTTTTAAATAAAAGTATAGATTTTTAAAACTAAAAGTGATTCTAAAGTGTAAGTATATTTTACCTTAATACATTCTCTGTCATAAGATACACAACTCCCCACTATAATATCCACAGCACCCGCAAATATGGGCCTACTTCAAGACTATATACCCAAATAACTAAAATATCCAATAATCAAATGTGGAAACATCAATAATGTGCAGCAGCAGCTCACCACATGTACCCCTGTACATATGTACAACGAAATATTAAAAGAGAAAGAGCCATGCTTAGCATAAAGTAAGTCCAGCCTGCACTCAGAATCACATTCCTCCAGGTCCTGTAAACTCTCACAGGAACATGTAGTCTTCCACCCTCCAGTATTTACACCATACACTATGTTGTCAAAAGTATTGGGACACCTGCCTTTAAATGAATTTTAATGCCATCCCAGTCTTAAGCCTCGTGCACATGAGCTGATGGTTGGTCAATGGAACGTTCAATTTTTGTCCAAATTGGGTGACGGTGGCTTGGTCTAGCGTACTAAAGTGAATCAAGTAATCGGCCAACAAAGCCGAATGTAGTGACGTGTTCCGAGCGTTTAACGAGAAAGTTCAGGTGAATGTGATTTGTGAATTACGAACACAGGTTACACGACCAAACACTACCTGGTTTCCGAGCATGCTTGTTTGCACTTCCAACTTTTGGTTGGTCAACTTCTGTACACGCGAGCCAACAATCGGTCAACTCATTGTTGGCCAACAGAAGTTTTCTAGTCTCGTCGTCCAACTTCTGGATTGGAAATCCTGCATACACACACGATTGGCTTTTCGGCGAACAGGCTGTTGGGCGACCGTTGTTGACCAACCATCAGGCCGTGTGTACGGGGCTTTAGTTTGTAGGGTTCAATATTGAGTTGGCCCATCCTTTGCAGCTATAACAGCTTCAACTCTTCTGGGAAGGATGTCCACAATGTTTAGGAGCGTGTCTATGGGAATGTTTGTCAATTCTTCATGAAGCACATTTGTGAGGTCAGGCACTGATGATGGACGAGAAGGCCTGGCTCGCAGTCTCTGCTCTAATTCATCCCAAAGGTATTCTATGGGATTGAGATCAGGACTCTGTGCAAAAACAAACCCTCCATCATGACCCCCCCCCCCACCAAATGATTTGGACCAGTGCACAAAGTAATGTGAGGTATCTATTTACTGGGCGTAACATCATCTTTCACATTATACAAAAAATATTGAGCTAACTTTATTGTTTTGCTGTCTTTTAATTGTTTAAAGTGTATTTTTTCCAAAATAAATGCGTTTGCAAGACTGCTGCGCACTTACAGTGTGACATAAATTAGTGCAACAACTGCCATTTGAATCTCTAGGGTCTCTGCTGAAAAAAAAAATATTGTTTGGGGGTTCTAAGTAATTTTCCAGCAAAAAATACTGATTTTAACTATTAAGCAACAAATGTCAGGAAAAAGCCTGGTCTTTAAGTGGTTAAAGAGACCCTGTCACCAACTTAAAAAAGTTACAGGTGGGGTTAGTTGTAATGATGTGAGTAAGGAATGCATTTGGTTAGGTGTACAGGTGTGGGGTTGGAAGGCTGGGTGCAGAAACAGTGTTCAAATTAGAAGAATGTACAGGTGCAGTAGTGAGGGGGGCAGTGTTGAAAAAAAAAAGGATGACCCATAGAACCTTCCCATACACAGAGAGACCTTCCTTCCTTTGCTTAGCCCTGCAGCCCAACTCAGTACCTTTCTGAGGGAAAACAAGCAAGGTGGGCACCGAGGTGGTGCTCCAAACCACCCGTAGCAGTATACACATCCACATATGCTGAGGATTACCTGGGTACCAGCCCAGTCCACAGCCGTGTTCAATGTAGATAAACTATGAAGGTGGCGGGCAGCACTCCAGGATATAAAAGTTTCTTTCCTGGAGCTCATCATGTCAGCCTAGGTATGGGTTAGGTCCTCCCCTCTGACCCCCATAGGACAACCCACTAAATGAATAAAAGGAGGGCCTCCCTATATCCCTATGTTCCTTTTTTGTCCTTGCTCCGGAGACAACGCCACTATGATCCTACGATGAAGTGATAAGCATTGAATATTCCTAACTCTGGACAGAGGTAAACCCTCTCCTGTAAGAGCACCCTGGTGCCTGGGCAAGTCCATGCAGCCTTAATTGTGTGTTAGATCTGTTATTAGCAGGGGGCATGGCGTGGTTCTGCTCTCTCTGTCAGGCTGATTTTACCTTTTTTTTGCCTGTAATGCATCTTCCTTTGTTCAGTGATGTTTCTTTAGATTGTACAGACCGCAATATGGCAGCTGGGATGTCTGAGTTCCACAGCAGCTTGCAGTGGAATGTGGGCACCTGGCTGACTGCATGTTGGCTATAGGGGTGGGGGACTGGCCTTGCACTGTACAGTTCTTGTTTGGCTTTCCTTTAGGTTACCAAAACCATGTAGTGTGAGATCAAACATAACCCATGTAATTTGTGTGCAATCAGGCACACCCTTGCACTGTTCGACGACACCTTGAGTCTGTAGGGTCGACGGTATAACGCCAGACATGTTAGATTTCTTTGTAGTGACTTGTTTCCTTCTACGTAATGTCCGTTTTTTTTCCATTTTAGTCGGACTGTCTCTCTCGTCTTGGTGCGGTACGGGGGACGATTATTGTCTAGATTGTGTGTTAATTCCGACGTACCTGAACGGGTCCGTGGTCCCACGAGAATGTCCTCTCCCAAATGGAGACAGGTCTCAATCCTTATAAGTTACGAATAGTGAAGTAGCATCCTAGTATCACCGCAACAGAGGCCTCGTTCCTGTTTTTTCCTTGTATCCCTATA
>BLSH010466912.1:209010-223492 GCA_018402905.1 Glandirana rugosa | reverse complement strand
TACTAGTAAAAAAAAAAAAAATAATAAAAACGCCAGAAATCAATTCCCAGTTTGTAGACGCGATAACTTTTGCGCAAACCAATCAATATACGCCGATTGCGATTTTTTTTTTTACCAAAAATATGTAGAAGAATAAATATCGGCCAAAACTGATGAATATTTTTTTTAATGGATTTGTACTTTAGCAAAAAGTAAAAAATATTGTTCTTTTTTGCAAAATTGTCGCTCATTTTTTGTTTATAGCGGCGATCAGAAATGACGCAGAGGTGATCAAATACCACCAAAAGAAAGCTCTATTTGTGGGAAAAAAAGGACGCAAATTTTATTTGGGTACAACGTCGCACGACCGCGCAATTGTCATTCAAAATGCGACAGCGCTGAAAGCCAAAAATTGGTCTGGGCAGGAGGGGGGTTTAAGTGCCCGGTAAGGAAGGGGTTAAAGTGACACACAGAATTTCCAGATGTGTGCAGAACAGATGTTCACTTATTCCCGGTTTTATTTGAATGTGACACACAGACTGTACTACTGTACATTGTACTACTCCGGGGAAGTGATCAGAATTTTTTTTTTCTTTTTTTACACATGGGGTCTGATTTACTATAACTCCAAAATCTACTCCAGCAGTGCCTTAAAATAACTCCCAATTAAAGGCAATCAAGACTTCAACTCTCAGAAACTGGGAGGAAATCTACACAGAACAGAGCTCTATTTGCCTGGGAAGATGCCTCTCAGATCACATAGACTGAGCACTGGCCGTCAACTGGGTTTGAACTTGTGACTTCCAAATTCCTCCATTTAAACCTTCAATGCAAGTTCATTGCCATAAAAACACCATTACCACACCCTATCTCTAATTTTACCACCCCCATCCCTAATATTACCACCCCGTAGCTCTAATTTTACCACCCTCATCCCTAATATTACCGCCCTCATCCCTAATATTACCACCCCTATCTCTAATTTTACCACCCACTATCTCTAATTTTACCACCCCCATCCCTAATATTACCACCCCTACCTCTAATTTTACCACCCTCATCCCTAATATTACCACCCTCATCCCTAATATTACCACCCCTATCTCTAATTTTACCACTCCCATCACTAATATTACCACCCCCCCATCTCTAATTTTACCACCCTCATCCCTAATATTACCACCCTCATCCCTAAAATTACCACCCCTCTCTCTAATTTTACCACCCCCATCCCTAATATTACCACCCCCTATCTCTAATTTTACTGCCCCATCCCTAATATTACCACCCCTCTCTCTAATTTTACCACCCTCATCACTAATATTACCACCCCCTATCTCTAATTTTACTGCCCCATCCCTAATATTACTGCCCCTCTCTCTAATTTTACCACCCTCATCCCTAATATTACCTCCCCTCTCTCAAATTTTACCAGCACCTAGGAGAAATTTCCTAGAGCTCCTAAATCTATTCCAGCAGTGCCTTAAAATACCTCCCAATTAAAGGCAATTAAGACTTCAACTCTCGCAAACTGCCTCCCAATTAAAGGCAATTAAGACTTCAACTCTCGCAAACTGCGAGGTAATGCAAACAGAACAGAGCTCTATTTGCCTGGAAATATGCCTCTCAGATCACATATGCCGCACACAAGCCATCAATAGGATTCAATAGGATTCAAACCTGCAACGTTCAAATGCCTCCATTTAAACCTTAAATGCAGGTTCATTGCCCTAAAAAGTGACATGTATCAATAGAAAAAAAAAAGTTTTTAAATCAATTGTTTTTTTCAGCAGCAGTGGTTTTAATAATGCTTAAAGTGAAAAAAAAGGAAATATTCCTTTAAATATCATGCTTGGGGGGTCCCCTTAGTATGGGTCTCTCTGATGTTTAGAATAGTGCCACTGCAAAATGACATTTGTAAAGGAAAAATTGTCATTTAAAATCGCTTGTGACTGTAATGTATTGCCAGTTCCCTGCAATATAGATAACGATCATTAAAAAAAGCATTGTGTTGGGGGGGCCCCCAGTCCATACCCGGCCCTTTAGGTCTGGTGTGGATTTTAAGGGGAACCCAGACAAAATTTTTAAAAATAATTTGTGTAGGGGTCCCCCCAAAGTCTGTACCAGGCCCTTCAGGTCTGGTATGGATTTTGAGGGGAACCCTGCCCCTATTTTAAAAAAAAATAGTTTAGGGGTCCCCCCAAAGTCAGTACCAGGCCCTTCAGGTCTGGTATGGATTTTAAGGGGAGCCCCATGCCAAATTTTTAAAAAATGGTGTTGGGGTCCTCCCAAAATCCAAACCAGACCCTTTTCCGAGCATGCAGCCCTGGCATGGCAGGAGGGGGTGGGGACAAGTGAGTGCACCCCCTCCAAACCTTACCAGGCCACATGCCCTGAGGAGGGTGCTTTGGGGTCTGGTTTGGATTTTGGGGGGACTCAATGTCATTTTTCTAAAAATTTGGCTTGGGGTTCCCCTTAAAATCCATACCAGACCTGAGGGGCCCCCCTAACCAAAATTTTTGTTTAATTTTAGCGTGGAGTTCCCCTTAACATCTATGCCAGACCCGTATCCGAGCATGCATGCACTGTATATAGTCTACGCAGTGGTGTAGTGGATAGCACTTTCACCTGCCAGCAAAAGGGTCGCTGGTTCAAATCCCAACCAGAACACTACCTGCCTGGAGTTTGCATGTTCTCCCTGTGCCTGCATGGGATTCCTCCGGGTACTCTGGTTTCCTCCAACACACTCCAAAGACATGCTGGTAGGTAAATTAGATCCTGTCTAATTTTGCCCTAGCATATGTATGAATGTGAGTAGTTAGATTGTGAGCTCCTTGAGGGTAGGGACTGATGTGAATGTACAAAATAGTGCTACGTAAATTGACAGTGCTATATAAGCACCTGAAATAAATAAATACACTGAATGCAGCGTATTATATAAATATATATATATATATATATATATATATATATTGTAAGGGGGTTAGCTCAGCAGCGGGTGTGTGTGACCCCCCTGGAAGGGTTCACTACACAAAATAGGCACAGCGAGACAGCAGTTGCAGATGGAAGCAAAAAGGTAATTTATTACACTATTTACAATGTGAAAAACAGCAAAACAAAAACAAACAACAAAATAAATCCTAGGCCACTTGGCCACTGACTGCATGATAGGTTTCCCTGTCTGTCAGCTGAACCTAGCTCCTATCTCTCACTCGGCAACTCAACCACACAGGCTTTTCTTACCAGAGAAGATGTTACATTCCCCAGTCTGCTGATACAGAAACTGGTTCCAGGGTGGAGCGACTCCCCTAGGCCTGCTGAGAGTTCTTGTAGAGGCCTTGATGAGCCAGCTCAACTCAGCTGGGCTCATTACCTCTACTCCTGCAAGACTCCCAGCACTCCCCCAGTGGTGTATTTAGGTTTTGTGCTGCCCTAGGCCTGACCAAACTCGTGCACCTCCTAATTTAAATATGACCCACCCCTCCCTGTCAATGCCACACCCCTTCATGTTTAAGACCCGCCTTGTCATCTGTAAACCACACCCATTGATCTTTAGGCTCCACCTTTTTCTCTTAGAGCTCCACGTCTTTCTCGCTGTACATTGAAAGTGGGTACCAAGTGCAGGCTCATCAGTGCTCATCAATGCAGCCTTATCAGTGCTGCCTCATCAGTGCCCATCAGCACAGCCTCACCAATACGCACCAATGTAGCCTCACCAGTACCCATCAGCATAGCCTCACCAGTTGGAAATAAAGACTAGATCGGTCCTAGCTGGGTGGCTACCAGGGACCTGTAATATGGAAAAACCTGGTACCACGTCCCTAAATATATATCAAGAGGAAAAAGTTTGGTTGGATAGCACCTGGGACTTTAAAGGTACCGTAAACAATAAACCCCAGAAGGAGGCAAAATACAAAAAGTAAGTTTTATTCAATTCTCATTAAAAAATGACATAAAAACACACAAAAAAAAAAAAATTCAAAAATCATGATTAAAAACCCCTGAAGCCGAACTGCAGGCGGGCCCAACTACCGAGGGGAAAACCCCAATACCAACTACATACTCTAGTATTTCACAGTGGCCTTAGAAAACCTGATAGCACAATCATAATACAATAATAGTACCAGACTAGTATGGTCAATTCCAGAGGGTAAGACTTAGGGTAGGAGGTATAATAATCAGATCGCCTGGGTACACGTCTGGGGCGTGTGTTTTGATAGTTGGGACCCGCAATCAAGCAATCGGATTCAATCTTGACATGTTTTGCGCTTACAAAAAGCGCTTCCTCAGAAGAGTGGGGTATATATGTATCTATTCATCCACATAAATCTGCAATTATAAACATTATTACAGGGATATAAATGAACATATCAGTTCATTCCATACGTTTCAGTAGACATTGGTAACTTACTTATCTAAACACCAAGAAGGACAGAGCACCCCGAATATCCAACCACTTCTCAGTTTGTTCCGCCGTTGCGCAGAGGGTGTGGGGACGTATATATTGTACTGCCACGTTCTAAGGTACAATAATAAAAACTAAACCAATATACTAATATATAAAAATACACATACGGGGCACTACATATATTCCCCACTAGATGTCACTCCCCATCCTCCTCTCTATATGGCTTAGAGGTAACCTTTTACATGTATAGGACCTTATTAGTATCTAAATCCTTCCTGAGGTCCGTAATTGGAACCAATATGGTTAATTAGAAATAATTAATACCTGACAGATGCGTTGGGGGGGAAAGACCCAAAGGATATTGCGTCCCCTTCCAGCACTGTTATTCTTATTTTGTTAGGCAATGAAGCTTGTATTCAGGTTTGAATCAAGACCCTGCAATATAAATATAGTCAGACTAGTTTCTCTTGTTTAACAAGGGGAGCCAGGGTGGGAGCATGATAGTCAAGGGATACATATAGGGCTTGGCTGCTAGAGCATAGGTAGTCTTGACGCCCGTGACGGACGAGCGCTGCGAGTGAGACCTAGGCTTCGAAACCCCACAACATGGTAAGCATTGCAAGACTACCTATGCTCTAGCAGCCAAGCCCTATATGTATCCCTTGACTATCATGCTCCCCCCCTGGCTCCCCTTGTTAAACAAGAGAAACTAGTCTGACTATATTTATATTTCAGGGTCTTGATTCAAACCTGAATACAAGCTTCATTGCCTAACAAAATAAGAATAACAGTGCTGGAAGGGGACGCGATATCCTTTGGGTCTTTCCCCCCCAACGCATCTGTCAGGTATTAATTATTTCTAATTAACCATATTGGTTCCAATTACGGACCTCAGGAAGGATTTAGACACTAATAAGGTCCTATACATGTAAAAGGTTACCTCTAAGCCAGATAGAGAGGAGGATGGGGAGTGACATCTAGTGGGGAATATATGTAGTGCCCCGTATGTGTATTTTTATATATTAGTATATTGGTTTAGTTTTTATTATTGTACCTTAGAACGTGGCAGTACAATATATACATCCCCACACCCTCTGCGCAACGGCGGAACAGACTGAGAAGTGGTTGGATATTCGGGGTGCTCTGTCCCTCTTGGTGTTTAGATAAGTAAGTTACCAATGTCTACTGAAACATATAGAATGAACTGATATGTTCATTTATATCCCTGTAATAATGTTTATAATTGCAGATTTCTGTGGATGAATAGATACATATATACCCCACTCTTCTGAGGAAGTGCTTTTTGTAAGCGCGAAACATATCAAGATTGAATCCGATTGCTTGATTGCGGGTCCCAACTATCAAAACACACGCCTCAGACGTGCACCCAGGCGATCTGATTATTATACCTCCTACCCTAAGTCTTACCCTCTGGAATTGACCATACTGGTCTGGTACTATTATTGTATTATGATTGTGCTATCAGGTTTTCTAAGGCCACTGTGAAATACTAGGGTATGTAGTTGGTATTGGGGTTTTCCCCTCGGTAGTTGGGCCCGCCTGCAGTTCGGCTTCAGGGTTTTTTAATCATGATGTTTGAATATTTTTTTTTTTTTGTGTGTGTTTTTATGTCATTTTTTAATGAGAATTGAATAAAACTTACTTTTTGTATTTTGCCTCCTTCTGGGGTTTATTGTTTACGGTACCTTTAAAGTCCCAGGTGCTATCCAACCAAACTGTTTCCTCTTGATAGCCTCACCAGTGCCCATCAGCATTTCCTTACCAGTGCCCAATAAGGGTATCCAATTGCATTCTAATTGTACCTGGCCTGGGGGTTCCCCTCGTCCTCCCCTCTATCGACACAGAGCCCGGGCCAGGAGGAAGTTGTGATATGTAAGGATGCCACGGAAGAGGGTAGGCGGAGTATTAGGTAGATGCATGACACAGGTTTACACACAGTTATACCTCTCAGATTCTGCCTAATAAACTTCTTAGGAGCACAATGAATGCCTGGGAAGGGATCTGCAGTTGGCAGCTTTCTTCTTCTGGCTGCTGAGCTTTAAACTTCCCGCCCATACATCCAGGGCCATCTTAGTAGCATCATGGGTAAAGTAATGCACTGGGCCCCTACAAGCCTGCCATAATTTACGCACTGACTCTCAAGAATTACAACCCACTACTACTAAATGCAACCCATTCAGGTAAAAGGGTCTGTACTGCAGTTTAATACAGGTGGTGAGGAGGCAGCAAATTGCCTCCTCACTGCCTGTCAATTGCCTCTGAAAAGAAATTTGTCTGTGGATTGCTTTTAAGAGCAATAGCAGTATTTTTCAATCAGAGCAGCAGAGGGGGGCATTAGTGTAATTTTATAGGGAGAAGGTGATGTTTAAACTTACTCACCAATTTTCACACATGGCATGTCCTTTTTCACAGATTCCGCTTGCTCAGCGGGGATCCATCCGCTGAGCCAGCGGATGACAGAGCCGTCCCGCTCACTGTGCGGAGACGGATCTGTCAGAGCCCTGTTCTCCTCTATGGAGATTGACAGGCGGATCCGTTTTAATCCAATCCCATCCACCAGACGGATGGAAAATAGGGTCTCCATCCGTCTGGATTTAGCAGAGCGGACCAGATCGGATTGGATAGTGGCGGATGTGAGCAGACATGTCGCAGTTGCTCCATAGAGGGGAATGGAGCGTCCGATCAGGTCCCGCTGAAAAATGGACAGGTGGACCTGAACGGAAAAGCCTGTGAAAGGTGTCATGACAACCACTTTACACTACAGGTCAGCCTATATTCAGGCTTACCTGTAGGTCCTGGGAATATCCTGAAATTATATCTGAGCGACCTGTTTTCAAAATTGTCCAATTTAGCACTCTAATAGAAAAAACAAAGAAAGGCGCCTCTGAGTGCAGCAGCAAAGTTTAGCCTTAATACAACAGGTTTAAAAACACTCACAAAATCCAAGTGTTCATAGGGCATGCAGCGACTATCCCTTAGGGGAGATTGTCCACCGTCAGTGTCCTCAGCTTCGTCGGGTAAAAGTACTGTCCCATACCGCTCCTGCGGCCGCTAGGATGGTCATAATAAGCCGGCTTTAGCAGCACAATACAGGTGTAGGTCTGGGAAGCGCTGCTTGCAATTATGCACAAGCTGGCTTGAGTGCTCCTGCAGTGTTGGATTGGAAGCATACATTCTGGGTGTGATGGTCCTATGCTGAGTTCCCCACAGATATACCCAAAGGCGTTGTTTATCCATATTTTTGGCTTGTGTACACACACATATAAATAAGAACTGCTGTATGCATTTCTCCTATTGCACCGGCTCCCTCTATCTGCCTGACGAAGTAGCGCAGGATCCCCTAACATCGGACCTGCAGCTAAGGAAACGCGTTGCATTACAGTGACGTCATTGCCCTCGGACATACTCGGCAGCGCTTCCCAGACCTACACCTGTATTGTGCTGCTAAAGCCGGCTTATTATGACCATCCTAGCGGCCGCAGGAGCGGTATGGGACAGTACTTTTACCCGACGAAGCTGAGGACACTGACGGTGGACAATCTCCCCTAAGGGATAGTCGCTGCATGCCCTATGAACACTTGGATTTTGTGAGTGTTTTTAAACCTGTTGTATTAAGGCTAAACTTTGCTGCTGCACTCAGAGGCGCCTTTCTTTGTTTTTTCTATTTTAGTTCAGTGGATTACTGGATCCGGGTCCACGCCATTCAGGCTGCCCTGAATACAGAGCTGTACATCTCATGGACTGAGTCCTACATTCCCCCCAGGTTTTTAAAGTCTCCCGCCCCCTTCCCCATTTCATCATTTTTTTCTCCCCCCCCCCCTTCTCCCCTTCCAAGTATTGTATTATTATTATTTTAACCTACCCTTTCTGGGGTTCTTTTCCTTGTGCATATCAGAGTAATTCATTGTATTGTACATTTTTTAACTATTTATGTACCATCAGAGTTGCGCCCCAATACTTGCTTTACAATTTAGCACTCTGTCTAGTTGTTCATGTAGCTCCTGTATTCGATCTGTATTCTGGTTTGCCCTGGTAATGGCTTGAACAGTCTTGGCTTCAATAACTTCAATTCTAGCCCCAAGTCTGCTTGAATGGTAGATATTATCTGGGCTGCTATCTGGGCTAAGCCCCTAGAAAGCATGTGGGAGAAAGTATCCAACAGCAAGGGGATGTCTGTAGGGACCACAGGAGGATGAGGACAGCCGCCATGGCCCCCAAGGCAATCTGGTGTATTCAGAGCATCCTCCATTGGGGTGAGGATGAGACCTCCTGGAGTTCCCCCAGGAGTAATTCGGACATTACTGGGGACAGCTGTACTTGGTGCTGTCTACTTACATCTGGGCTTTGTGGCAGGCTGGTGTGGACTGCTATGCTGTACTGATCTGTAGTGGAGTCCTCCTCTGTCTCATGGGGCCGGCTGCCGACCTGAGATCCAGTTTTTGGGATAAGTCCCTTCTCGCTGAGCCCCCTGCCACCAAGGGGGGTCCGCAAGATCTCTAGATCTGCTGGGGGGGAGAAGCTGCATTGATTGATGGCTGTGGCGGGGGTTATTAGCCGGTCCAGTACGGTGCTCGTGGAACATGTGTTTGTCCCTGGAGCTTCCGTGCATGCACCTCTCTAGATGAATTTTTAAGGCCATTAGAATAATATCAGTTGGCTCAATGATGGCAAGATCTAATGCACTGGTGTATGCATAGGTGTGCATAGCCTATTGCATTAGGGTGTGCACCCCAAAGATCAAACAAATATGCCTGTGTGTGCATGTGTATATACTGTATACTATCCGTGTCAGTAGAGCAATGGATGGTGTCAGTCGGGCAGAGATTGGTGTCAGTAAGGCAGTAGCTGGTGTCAGTAGTTTTTTTTTAATTATTTTATTTTTTTATTATTTTTTATTATTTTATTTCTTTTATTATCTTTTTTTTTCTTTTTTTAGGAGCCCCATTAGTGGCGTTGGTGAAATATCAGTGGTTTAAACAGGGGAAATCTGTGCCACACGGAGTGATTAGGGCGTACCCTGTGCGCACGCCTATGGGTGTATGATTTTTTTAGAATTTTTTTAGAATTTCCATATGAATGAAATCCTCCTGGCGTATGGCCAGCTTTAGATGTGTTTACTTACTGATGGGAAAGCTCTGTGCCGTAGCATGAAACACATCAGAATGTTCCAGCTGGCTATTCAATAAGAAATTCAAGTTTGTGGCATCCCGCTGTGCCGTACTCCTTTACCATGTTACTGTGGTCATAGAATAGTAGTCCACATGGCCTAAAAATGCACATTTGTGGTCCCAGTGAAATGCAGTTTTTGTGTAATAATCAATGTTGTTATATTTACTGATAACTGTGTCTTCTTCTAGGAGAAATGCAGATGAAGAAGAAAGAAGAGATGATCCAGTTGAAAGGGATGTTGAAGTGGAAAAACGATTTTTGGGAGCACTCTTCAAGGTGGCTTCTAAGGTTCTGCCATCAGTGTATTGTGCAATTACCAAAAAATGTTAAAACTTAAATTGGAAATCATCTGATGTGGAATATCATTCAGCTAAATGCACATCAAATGTCTTATAAAAAATAAACATGTTGCATAAACTGTTTTCTTCTTTTTTTTTATTTTTATATGGTAAACCTACATTAATGGAGAAAATAATGTCCTTAGCACACTTCCATGATTTATTGACTTTCAGTTGGATACAGCAACCCCACTGATCCGGATAGATCCTCCACTTTATCCAATCAGGATAAAAGCATACAGAATGGATCAGTCCACACTGATGTGATAAAATGCTGCCATTCTTACTACTGCATACAGTTGCTGACATGTTGACTGGTGCAGTTAGCCTGTCCACCACTAGATGGCGCTGTTTCCATTAAAGTATGGTAAGGGAAGAGTTGTAATTGGATGTTGGCTCCCTTTTAGGATCCCCTCTAGTGATGTCATGGTTGTAGCAAGTGCCAATATAAATGTAAGGGTAGGAGGGACCCAAGGTAGATGGGGCATGGGCATGAGATACCCCAGTACTGCTGAACATGTAGTCCCTGCAAAGCTGAACTAAAGGGCCCATTTCAGGACTAAAGTCCCAGGTGAGGTGGTGCTGAACATGGGAGAAATAGCTGTAGTTGCTGGTCTATCCTGTCTTCTGAGGGTCCTGCAGGGGGTGCTTAAGGCCTTGAAGATCTCTAGACAGAGTCCTCTAATGTGAATACTGGGGGAAGTCCGGGAATGAGTGTGCCATCTGGGAGTGTGCTCTGCTGGGCAAAGCTATAGAAGGAAATGTGAAAATCAATTAAAATAAGAGAGCAGCAGCGCTCACCATATATTGAAATATAAATATTGACCCCAGGTTCTCCAGTACCAAATACTTAATAATATCTGATATCAGGGAATGTTTGAATGATTTGTTTAATCAGCTGTAATCGATCGATGAACTACAGTGCCTCCAGTGTAAAAATATATATATTTTAAATAAATAAGCTGACTAATTAACTATCCCTGAGATTCTTTGCCCAATGAAGAAATTCTTTAGTTAAACACAATAAGACCAAGTGCAAGTATGGACTGTAAAACTAGAAAACAAATCAATTAATATTTATTTTTCAGAAGTCACTTACAAACAGCATATTACAGTGAAACTGAGATGACATAGATGTGAAGATTTTGCAATGACTTTATAAAATGTACCCTGTTGCAGCAGATTTTTATATTATCTCAGTTAGTTCCCTTTCATAGACACTCTAACTAGTTTTTATTAAATTTGGCACAATAATCTGCATTTGACCACTCAGCCCGAAAGCCATTTGAATTCCCACGTGGAGTCTGTTTAATTTATGCCAATACTGCAAATGACCAAGTCACAGGGTGTTAGGGGATCTAATGGGGTAGCAAATCAGTCAGCACAAAATTATCGCCAACCAGAAAATGAATAAAAATGGAGAAAATATACTTAAAGTGAATGCAGCCTTTACAATGGCTGCTGACCAGACCCTAAAAGATGACTGCTGATCAATGGGTGGAGTTTCTCTTCCCAAGATGGCATCTAGCTATGTTGGAAGATGTGGATCCTGGGGTGTCTGATGATGTGTGGTCCTGATAAGCTGTCTTTGATTGGGGTGTCCTGATTGATGTATGTCAAATGATCCCTCAGTGAGATGTGTGATGATCCCGGTTTCTATTTATACAGTGAAAACGATGCAACCCAGAAACCTGGCCCAGAATTTGTAGCCTCATTTCTCATTTGTAGCCCAGATTATTGATTAACATTTTGCATGCACAATCAATAATTGACTTGACCACTAGATGGTACCCTGGGACTAAATATATCAGAGGAAATTAGCGGGGGAAATCTAAATCTTTTAGTAATTAAAACCTATAGGATAAATTAAAGTGTTACTAAACCCAGTAATATGAAAATAGTTCATCCCCCCCCCCCCCCACAGTGACCCACAACTTCTTCTTTTTACATTAAAATACTGCCATTATATACCTTTTTGGATGATCGGTATACCATGGTTTCCTGATAACCTGCACAGTTTTTCCATAGCTGTGTGTTCAAATAGGATGTGATTTCCAATACAGCCTCTATACACGTCCGCATGTGTGATGTCAATATCATGTAACCTGAACAGTTCAACTGAAACAGGAAATGTACTCTCCAGCATAAAAGACCAAACTGAGCATGTGCAGCTTTACCACCCTGCTGTGTATTAGATGAACATGCTTAAATTGACAGTGTATGAGAGAAGAATCTATGCATACAAGATAAAACAGCCTTTTTTAAACAATGCTGAGGATTAACCCCTTAAGTTCCACAGCGAATATAACATGCAGCCTATGCTGCATATACAGACTGATTTTACTGTTGTGGTTTAGTAACACTTTAAGCTCATTTGGCTGTACTCCTCCTGTGGATTACAGAAGTGCAGTTCATCCTGAAGCCCGCTGTCGGCTGATGTCACAGAGCCGGTGCAGGCTCAGGAAAGGATAACAAACCATATGGTCGAGATTCATCCACATGCCTGGACCGGCATCCGGCACAGCCCTCATCGAGCCACTAAGAGCCTGACACCAGTCACCAGCTCTTTGCTTATGGAGCTGTGAGAACCGAGTGATTAAGTCATGTTTGATCGTCCAGTTCTCAGTGTTAGAGCTGACCAGGAACAGGTGCAGCATCCACCTAGGTAAGTATGATTCTGGCATAAAAAACAAACCCCATACTTCTTTTTTTTAAGTCATATAAATTTTTTATTTTATTATGCAATTCACATAAACAACATACATCATACCTTCATACCCATTCAGCCCCCTACCCCCTCCCTCCAAAAAATTAAGAAAGAAAAAGGAGGGGAAAAAAAGACAACAGTTCTCCCCCTCACTCTCTCTCTCCTCCTCTCTCCCTCTTCCGAAAGGTAAAATTCCTCCTTCTTATTAAAAAAGAAAAATATCAGATCCCATTACCTGAAGATTGTGGATATTTAGTCTGAGGATTCCAATGTTGCCAGCCATTTTTCCCAGATTTTTTTAAACTTTTTGCACAGTCTCGGTATAAGTATGCATATTTTTCTCTAGTTAGAGTAGTGTTCACTTGTTGTCTCCATTCATCCCTTGTAGGTGGACACGGGGACATCCATTTTTGGGCTATAAGTTCTCTGGCCTGGTATATGTAGTGATGTAGTAGAGGAGTGAATGATGGATGTATGAATGATGGATGAACGAATGTTATTATTTAGTTATTATTATGATGATTAATTTTCCACAGCACCCGGTCCTTCCAGAGAGAAACATTTATTTACTTCAGACAGACAGATTTCATAATACTTGCACCAGATGATTAAAATCCAACAGAGTAAATATTACACATTCAGAGTCCCATTCCAACCGTGCCCTCATGTTCATGGAGAGAAAGTGAACTGACAGGGAGACACTGCTAGCTTGAATGTCCACTTAAGTGTTAGTCTCACACTGGGGGGGGGGGGCGGTTTCTCCTAACCTCACATTAGTGTTTACCAGATAAACAAGCCACAATGAACCCCCTCAAGGCTAATTAGCATAAAGAAATACTTTTGTTCCTTCCTCAAGTCTACATTCCACAACCCCCATGCAAGCAACTGTGGGCCTTTGATATGTAATGCAGCTTGGCTTAAACTTAAATAATGGCCTACAGTAAATACCTGTGTGTGTATGTATATGAAATATTACACAACATTCCCCCACTTGGGTCTGTTCTAATTCTTAGAACTGACCCATAATGCCAACAGCGAACAACAAACATATTTTTACAATTTTAGGTACTGAATGCTTTACAATGGCTCATATAAAATATGTAATTGAAAACTGGTTACATCTCTCTTCACCAGCCTCTAAAATAACAGTTATTAGATAATATAGCTTTAGGCCATGACTGGGAAAGGATTTGGTAAACATTTGTGACCCGTATAGCTGTTAGGCCTCATTTCAAAGTTTGTAGTTTCTTCAGTATGTCACATCGAGATCTTGAATATTGGGCAAAGACAAGCTGACGTCACAGTCCATTCTCCGGTTTGATGTTATGGCATCTCTCACCATTTCACTGAAAGTAAAGTTTGGAAGTATGCTCTAGTCTAGGAGCTACAATCCACACAAGTCCAGGATTTGCTTATCTCCAGGCTCAAGGGTTTCATTTTTAAAGATGAATTGTTCAGTTTTAGTAATCTTCATCACCAGTCCAACATGAAACTTCTGTTCGTTTAGGACCTGAACACACCTAACATCGAGGATCTGATCTCGTATGAAGGTTTGAAATGAAAGTCACTTTACCACTCTCTACGGTATTGTAGTTTGGCCTCTTACCTGACACTGCAGTCGAACAGAAACGGGTTATAAGTTCTAGAGCTACACTGTATGACTTCTTTGATGTTTGAAACTTTACTCCGGATTGTCGATATGCCCAGTGTTTACAAATGGTTTAGGAAAGGGTCAGTACCGGATTTCGATATAATAGATTATTGACAATAAAATCTCCGACCACTTCTCTCTACATTGGTCAAAAGTTAATGTATAAAATATACTCGGTAACATTTCGTAAGTCATGGAGTTTAACATTA
>BLSH010466912.1:162677-207804 GCA_018402905.1 Glandirana rugosa | reverse complement strand
CCATCAGTGCTGTATATCAGTGCCACCTCTCAGTACCCGTCAATGCTGCTTATCAGTCCCGCCTAACAGTGCTCATCATCGCTGCATATAAGTGCCTCATCATCAGTGCCACCTCATCAGTGCCGCCTCATCAGTGCCAATCAGTACTGCCACATCAGTGCCCGTCAGTGTAGCCTCATCAGTGCCCACCAGTGATGGAGAAAATTTACTTATTTACAAAGTTTTGTGACAAAAATAGAGAATTTTTTTTTTTTTTTCAAAATTTTCGGTCTTTTTTTATTTGTAGCGCAAAAAATAAAAACCGCAGGGGTGATCAAATACCACCAAAAGAAAGCTCTATTTGTGGGAACAAAATGATAAAAACTTTGTTTGGGTACAGCGTCGCACGACCGCGCAATTGTCATTCAAAGCGCAGCAGCACTGAAAACTGAAAATTGGTCTGGTAGTAAAGGGTTCTAAGTGCATAGTATTGAAGTGGTTAAACATTGTTTGAAGTTAAAACAAAGTACTATTTACATGCTTCACAGTTATCTTCTAAATGACCCCCACTGTCACAGAGAAGTGTCTTTTCAAAGACAGATTTGAAGGACCCCACCTTCTGTCCACATTTATGACACTCCTTGACCTCTTCAACTGTTTGTGAAGATAACACTTTATTTTAGAAGTTCCCATCCAACTCACCCCATTGCCATAGGAGTGTAATGTGCATTAAAAAAGCTGATTTGGAGAATGTACACCTCCTGCTGTCTCTATTCCTCCGGAATCCTGCAATCTCCTGAATTTTTCCAATAATGTGTCACGTTCTAGTCTGATCTTGTCATACTCAATTTTCAGGAGGTCATATTGCTGTTTTAACTGAGAGAATGGTATCCAGGTCTTGGACCTTTTCTTATTGTTATTTTGCATATTAAGATACCCGGTGTCTCCCCTCTGGCGATTATAATTAGAAACTATCTTTTGATCTTTATGTCCAGTATTTGTCCTAAACAATGTGGCTATATCAACTTTTACAGCTTGGGCATTTGACTCCCTCCATAAATGATCTGCTCTCAACAATACGTCATTTAAATCATGAGGATTTGGGGTAACTAATAAAATATTTTGTTTGATATCCTCGTGCAAAGCATCTAGAACCATACTTGTATGTACCCAGCCTCCATGCTCAAATGCAAGATTATCACCAGCCAATAACTCCATAATAGTAGCTATTCTGTGTGACAATTCATAGGGAGACTCACCCTGCATCTGCTGGATCTTCCCATGAATGGTAACATCAGAACGTATGCCATACAAAACGCACAATAATTCCAGTAATATGTCCCTTGTCCTCAGAGGCTGAATACAGACTTGTTTAATTCTCATCCAAAGACCATTTCCTATAGAATGTTGCAAAACTCTTTCTAAATCAAATGGGTTTAGATTGTACAAATCTCTGGCATTCTGCACATCGCAAAACCATTTTAAAAATCTGTTCAAATCATGACAGGGAACCGTTCCTATTTCTTTAAGGACTGCATCTAATTCTTTTGGTTTCAGAGGCTTCATTATAAGCTGAACCTCACCTGTATTATTATTATTGCTGTAAACTGTGGTAGTTACAGTGGGTGCGGCAGGTAATGAATTATCAGATTTAGGATGAGGCTCTGTTTCATTTGGTAGAAAGTTTGAGTTTGGATTTTGCTGCAGATTGCTGAATCCAAGATTTGAAGCATATCTGCATTCCTGAGATCTCTTCTCTAATTCCATAATTCTTAATTTCAATCTCTCATTTACCTCTAATAATTCATCACAATGTTTAGATTTCTTAAGCAAAGCTTCCCCTATGGTAACTGCATGCAACTTTAAATTTACAGTCTCAGTTTCTGATTGGTTTTGTAACCTCTCACAAACCTTGTTGCTATTATCAACTGTATTCTGCAACTGGCCAATTTCCGCAACCTTACCCCTCAAAGAACTTTCCATAGTTAAACAGCAAGATAACAAGCCCTGCACAATACAACCTTTTCTTTTACTTTCGGAAATTTTGCTATCAAAAACATTTTTCTATAAAAATTCCTTCATTAAAGTCCATGTCTGCTTACATTTTTCTGGAATTTCATAAGGACCGCCATGACGCTTAATACATTTTAATACCCATTTGTTAACTTTATCAGAACTGACACTAGCTTCACACTGAGTAAGCATTCTGGCTATATTACTAGTAATTAAAAAAAAGAATAAATATTTTACTCACCGCATTTGAAGCTCCACCTTGAAGTTACTTTTTCAGCTTCCAGCTCAGGTCTTCTGGTTACACAGCACAGCCATTTGGTTCACTTTTCAATCTCCAGAGAATATTTCTGAGGTTCCAAACTTGTTCAATTTTGTAGATCAGACTCTTATGTCACAACCAGACATTGGAGTCACAGCACAGCTCTTGGGTCTCCACCAGGCTTCTGTCCACCTCACAGGATTGTAGTCACCACGACTTCTGTTACTAAGTCCGAAATGCACTTCTGGTCACTTGCACGGCACCAATGTAGTGATGTAGTAGTGGATGAATGATTGAACTAATGTTATTATTTAGTTATTATTATGATGATTAATTTTCCGCAGCACCCTGTCCTTCCAGAGAGAAACATTTATTTACTTCAGACAGACAGATTTCATAATACTTGCACCAGATGATTAAAATCCAACAGAGTAAATATTACACATTCAGAGTCCCATTCCAACCGTGCCCTCATGTTCATGGAGAGAAAGTGAACTGACAGGGAGACACTGCTAGCTTGAATGTCCACTTAAGTGTTAGTCTCACACTGGGGGGGGGGGGGGGTTCTCCTAACCTCACATTAGTGTTTACCAGATAAACAAGCCACAATGAACCCCCTCAAGGCTAATTAGCATCAAGAAATACTTTTGTTCCTTCTCAAGTCTACATTCCACAACCCCCATGCAAGCAACTTTGGGCCTTTGATATGTAATGCAGCTTGGCTTAAACTTAAATAATGGCCTACAGTAAATACCTGTGTGTGTATGTATATGAAATATTACACAACAGTATAGAGCCCTGCAAATTGGGACGTAGTCCTTAGATAACCGCAGTGGGTCATGCGCTATGCCCAAAAGACACATGTCCGGGTTTTCAGACAAATCTACTCCGAAGGTTTCCCTCACCTCTTTGCAGATTTCAAGCCAGTAACAATGCAATTTAGGGCATCTCCAGAGCATATGGATCAAATTAGCCAAGCCCTTATTGCATCTAGGGCATAGAGGTGACTCCCTGCAGTGCCACTTTAATAGTTTTTCAAGGGTGTGATATATTCTATGTAGGATAAACAATTGGGTCAATCTTTGTTTTGGGGATAAGGAGACCAGTGGTAAAGCGGTCAATGCCACCCTCCATTGGCCATCTGTTATATGACCCAAGTCTCTCTCCCAATGTACCGTTGATGGTATAATATATGCTTCCTGACGTGTACCCTGCAAAACAGTATACATTTTAGCGATAAGTCCTTTTTTCCCCTTGACATGAAATAGTCTAGTCATAGAAGCTATGTTATTATATTTCAGTAACTGTGTGCAAGCCTGTGTTTGTATAGCATGGCATAGCTGTAGGTATTGAAAAAAACCTCTAATTAGTGATTCTGAACTCTTGGCTCAGTTGTTATCATTTTCAAATAGCTGATGCATATACAGTATTCCTTTAGCCCTCCACAGATCAAAACCCCTACATTTTTCCAATTCCCCATATCTGGAGTTTTTCCATATCGGTGTGTTTTGGTTGAAACCACCAACTCCAATTATTATTTTCATCTCCTGCCAAAATTTTTCGAGCAGTTTCCCGGTGGGTATCTTCCAATCCCGGGATAAGTTGCTTGTTTCGAGTAATGATATCAGGGGATAATCCTCATATCTAGATAATATCAAGCCCTGTATTGGGTCTAGCTTATCTTTTTCAGTCCAGCCTGATAAATGTTGCAGTTGAGAAGCTAAAAAATATTTTTTGGATGTGGAATTGCAAAGCCCCCCTCATCCACAGGCAGCATCGGTGAGTCTAGTTTAATACGTGGATGTTTTTTCCTCCAAACAAGCTCTCTAAACAGGGATTCTATCTTCTTAAACCATATGGATGTAATCCAGATAGGGGAGTTATGTAAGACATGTGTTATCCATATCATCTTTATAAGACCCACTCTTCCCATTACCGAAAGTGGTAGCTTGTACCAGCTTTTACCTTTATCTGAGAACTTGTCCAAAAGTGGTTTGACGTTTAGTGGAATATAGTCTTTTATATTTTAGATACTGTTATACCAAGATATTTAATATGATGTCTAATTTGGATTTAAGAAGTTATATCCGCGTGTGGTATGTGAGGATTATCAAGTGGTAACAGCACCAATTTGCTCCAGTTGATTTGGAAGCCCTAAAATTTCCCAAAACTTAAAATAAGGCCCATACGATTTGTCAATAATTCGGATGCATCCCCCAGGATTATGAGAGCGTCATCCGCATATAGTGAAATTATTTCCTCTCCCACATTCCTGCGGAACCCAACAATCTCTTTCTCTTGTTGAATGACTATAGCCAATGGTCCTATTGCTAAAACAAACAAAAGAGGTGATAGAAGGCATCCCTGTCTTGTTCCTCTGGACAGTGAGAATGAGGAGGAAAGAGTATTATTAATCCTTATTTTGGCCCTAGGTTTGTCATACAGCAAGCGTATCCATGCTATATATCTAGGTCCTATACCAAACGATGCGAGTACTAACCACAAGTATTTCCACTCAACACTATCAAACGCTTTCTGGGCGTCCAGGGAAAGAATTGCCCTGGACCACATATTCTCTGTTAATAATTGTAGATTTAGAAATAGGCGGTGGATATTTGTAGCTGTTGATCTATTTGGGATAAAGCCTGATTGGTCTACATGGACCAGTGATGTAAAGTCTATTCGCTAAGGCCCTGGCTAGGATTTTAACATCTGTTGTAAGAAGGGAGATAGGGCGATAAGATTCAGGAAATGATAGGTCCTTATCTTGCTTAGGGATTACTATAATGGTAGCCTCTTTCATGGAGTCTGGAAGGTTTTGGTGTTCAAGAGCACTTGTTAATGTTTCTAATAGTTCTGATAGTTCTGGCAATAGTATCTGGCCATATTTTTTATACATTTCATGGTAAACCATCGGGACCAGGGCTCTTATTATTGTGTGTTTGAGAGGCTGACTCTTTCAGTTCTTTCAGAGTAAGCAGGGATTCTAGAAATTCTCTTTCTGACCATTTTAATTTAGGAATATCTAAACTATTCAGAAAGTTCTTAGTTTGTTCCGTCATATCCCCCACTTGAGTGTCATAAAGTGAGGCATAGAATGCAGCAAATAACTCTGAAATGCTATTCCCATCATATACTACTTTCCCATTTTTATTTTGTATTGATGTAATTGTTGTCTGATCTTGTTGGGTCCATGTGATTACTGCAAGTATATGTCCTGTCTGTTCTCCAGCTTCATGATATTTTTGATCCTGAAAGAATCTTTTATTTTCCGCCTTAGTTAGCATAGTTGCCAACATTGTAAAAAAATGAATAGGGGCACATTTTTACCAGTGGGCCTATTATAATTATGGGGCGGGGCATCAGTTTGTAGGCATGTCAACAAAGAAGGGGCTTATATTAAACAGTGGGCATGGCTTAAATGGGGTGTGGCTCAAAGGGGTGTGGTTCGAGTCTGAGATGAACGAAGGATGGAGGGAGAAAAAAAGAAATAGGGAGGGAAGGAAAGAGAAGGAAGGAAAGAAAGAAAGAGGGATGGAGAGACAGCAGGCCCAGATCCTACACCACAATAGCAATATGTGTATTCCAGAAAGTTCAACAATCAGCAGATAAAGGTACTCCAATCACCTGGTGTTAACGCTTCAATAATCCCGGTACCATGGTTGGTATCATGGCAGAATGATTGAAGCGCATTATTTCTATTATTACATTGTAATATAAAATGAAATAGTTCAACTCACCATAATGCAGAATCAGTGGGAGCCCCGAGCGTGTCACTTGCCACGTCACCTGCCACAAGATGCAGCGTGTCACATGTCACCAGATGCATTTTGTGAATTTGTCACCACATATGCATGCTGGTCCAATTCTATGTATTGGTGATTTGCAGTGGTGTCCAGTGGTGTCCTTGAGGTGGGGGGATGGTGGTCCCTGTGTCCCCGAGGGGGTGTGGTGGTCCCTGTGTCCCCAGGGGGGATGGTGGTCCCTGTGTCCCCAGGGGGATGGTGGTCTCTGTGTCCCCAGGGGGATGGAGAACCCTGTGTCCCCAGAGAGGGGATGGTGGTCCCTGTGTCCCCAGGGGGGTGGTGGCCCCTGTGTCCCCAGGGGGGATGGTGGTCCCTGTGTCCCCGGGAGGGGATGGTGGTCCCTGTGTCCCCAGGGGGGATGGAGATCACTGTGTCCCCGGGGGGATGGTGGTCCCTGTGTCCTCAGGGGGGATTATGGTCCCTGTGTCCCCAGGGGGATGGGGGTCCCTGTGTCCCTAGAGAGGGGGTGGTGGTCCCTGTGTCCCTAGGGGAAGTGGTGGTTCCTGTGTCCCAGGGGGGATGGTGGTCCCTGTGTCCCCAGGGGGGATGGAGGCCCCTTATCCCCAGGGGGATGGAGGTCCTTGTGTCCCCAGGGGGATGCTGGTTCCTGTGTCCCCAGGGGGATGGTAGTCCCTGTGACCCCGGGGGTGGTGGTTTCTGTGTCACTGGAAGGTGGTAGCCCCTGTGTCCACGGGGGGGAAGGTGGTTCCTGTGTCCCCAAGGGGGATGGTGATATCTGTGTCCCTGGGGGGTGGTGGTTCCTGTGTCCCTAGGGGGAGTGGTGGTCCCTGTGTGCCCAGGGGGATCGTGGTCCCTGTTTCCCCAGGGGGGATGGTGGTCCCTGTGTCCCCTTGGGGGATGAAGGTCCCTGTGTCTCCGGGGGGTGGTGATCCCTGTGTCCCCAGAGAGTGGATGGAGGTCCCCTGTGTCCCCCCCTGTGTCTCAAAGGGGGTGGAGGTCTTAGTGTCCCCAGGGGGTGTGGTGATCCCTGTGTCCCCAGGGGGATGGTGGTCTCTGTGTCCCCAGGGGGATGAAGAAACCTGTGTCCCCAGAGAGGGGATGGTGGTCCCTGTGTCCCCAGGGGGGTGGTGGCCCCTGTGTCCCCAGGGGGGTGGTGGTCCCTGTGTCCCCAGGGGGGATGGTGGTCCATGTGTCTCCGGGAGGGGATGGTGGTCCCTGTGTCCCCAGGGGGATGGAGATCACTGTGTCCCCGGGGGATGGTGGTCCCTGTGTCCTCAGGGGGGATTATGGTCCCTGTGTCCCCAGGGGGATGGGGGTCCCTGTGTCCCTAGAGAGGGAGTGGTGGTCCCTGTGTCCCTAGGGAAAGTGGTGGTTCCTGTGCCCCAGGGGGGATGGTGGTCCCTGTGTCCCTAGGGGGGATGGAGGCCCGTTATCCCCAGGGGGATGGAGGTCCTTGTGTCCCCAGGGGGATGCTGGTTCCTGTGTCCCCAGGGGGATGGTAGTCCCTGTGACCCCTGGGGGTGGTGGTTTCTGTGTCGCTGGAAGGTGGTGGTCCCTGTGTCCCCGGGGGGGAAGGTGGTCCCTGTGTCCCCAAGGGGGATGGTGGTACCTGTGTCCCTGGGGGGTGGTGGTTCCTGTGTCCCCAGGGGGATGGTGGCCCCTGTTTCCCCAGGGGGATGGTGGTCCCTGTGTCCCCTAGGGGGATGAAGGTCCCTGTGTCCCGGGGGGTGGTGATCCCTGTGTCCCCAGAGAGTGGATGGAGGTCCCTGTGTCTCAAAGGGGGTGGAGGTCTTAATGACCCCGGGGGGATGGTGGTCCCTGTGTCCCCAGAGAGGGTATGGTGGTCCCTGTGTCACCGTGTACCCAGGGGGTGGTCCCTGTGTCCCTAGGGGGGTGGCTCCTGTGTCCCCAGGGGGGATGAAGGTCCCTGTGTCTCCAGGGGGATGCTGGTTCCTGTGTCCCCAGGGGGATGGTGGTCCCTGTGACCCCGGGGGGTGGTCTCTGTGTTGCTGGGGGTGGTGGTTGCTGTGTCCCCAGGGGGGAAGGTGGTCCCTGTGTCCCCAAGGGGGATGGTGGTCCCTGTGTCCCTGGGGGGTGGTGGTTGCTGTGTCCCCAGGGGGAGTGGTGGTCCCCGTGTCCCCAGGGGGATGGTGGTTCCTGTGTCCCCCAGGGGGATGAAGGTATCGGTGTCTCCGGGGGGTGGTGATCCCTGTGTCCCCAGAGAGGGAATGGAGGTCCCTGTGTCTCAAGGGGGCGGAGGTCCCTGTGTCCCCTGGGGGATGATGGTCCCTGTGTCCCCAGGGGGATGGTGGTCCCTGTGTCCCTAGGGGGATGGAGGTCCCTGTATCCCCAGGGGGATGGTGTTCCCAGAGAGGTGATGGTGGTTCCTGTATCCCTGGGGGGATGGTGGTCCCTGTGTCCCTGGGGGGATGATGGTCCCTGTGTCCCCAGGGGGATGAAGATCCCTGTGCCCCCCAGGGGGGATGGTGGTCTCGTGTCCCCAGGGGGGGATGGTGGTTCCTGTCTCCCAGGGGGATGGTGGTCCCTGTGTCACCAGGGGGCATGTTGGTCGTTGTGTCCCCAGGGGGGTGGTGGTTCCTGTGTCCCCAGGGGGGATGGAGGTCCCTGTGTCCACAGTGGGGATGCTGGTTCCTTTGTCTTCAGAGGGGAGGGTGGTCCCTGTGACCCTGGGGGGATGGTGGTCTCTATGTCTTTGGGGGGGGGTGGTGGTACCTGTGTCCCCAGGGGGGATTGTGGTCCCTGTGTCCCCAAGGGGGATGGTGGTCTCTGTGTTGCCAGGGGGGATGGTGGTCCCTGGGTCCCCACATGGGGATGGTGGTCCCTGTGTTCCCCAGGGAGATGGTGATCCCCGTGTCCCTGGGGGGTGGTGGTTCCTGTGTCCCCAGGGGAGATGGTGGTCCCTGTGTCCCCCGGGGGATGGAGGTCCCTGTGTCCCCAGGGGTGGAGATTCCTGTGTCCCCAGAGAGGGGATGGAGGTAACTGCTTCCCAAGGGGGATGAAGGTCCCTGTGTCCCCAGGGGGGTGGTGATCCCTGTGTCCCCAGAGAGTGGATGGAGGTCCCTGTGTCTCAAAGGGGGTGGAGGTCTTAGTGTCCCCAGGGGGTGTGGTGATCCCTGTGTCCCCAGGGGGGTGGTGGTCTCTGTGTCCCCAGGGGGATGGAGAACCCTGTGTCCCCAGAGAGGGGATGGTGGTCCCTGTGTCCCCAGGGGGGTGGTGGCCCCTGTGTCCCCAGGGGGGTGGTGGTCCCTGTGTCCCCAGGGGGGATGGTGGTCCCTGTGTCTCTGGGAGGGGATGGTGGTCCCTGTGTCCCCAGGGGGGATGGAGATCACTGTGTCCCCGGGGGATGGTGGTCCCTGTGTCCTCAGGGGGGATTATGGTCCCTGTGTCCCCAGGGGGATGGGGGTCCCTGTGTCCCTAGAGAGGGGGTGGTGGTCCCTGTGTCCCTAGGGAAAGTGGTGGTTCCTGTGCCCCAGGGGGGATGGTGGTCCCTGTGTCCCTAGGGGGGATGGAGGCCCCTTATCCCCAGGGGGAAGGAGGTCCTTGTGTCCCCAGGGGGGATGCTGGTTCCTGTGTCCCCAGGGGGATGGTAGTCCCTGTGACCCCGGGGGTGGTGGTTTCTGTGTTGCTGGAAGGTGGTGGTCCCTGTGTCCCCGGGGGGGAAGGTGGTCCCTGTGTCCCCAAGGGGGATGGTGGTACCTGTGTCCCTGGGGGGGTGGTGGTTCCTGTGTCCCCAGGAGAAGTGGTGGTCCCTGTGTCCCCAGGGGGATGGTGGTCCCTGTTTCCCCAGGGGGGATGGTGGTCCCTGTGTCCCCTAGGGGGATGAAGGTCCCTGTGTCCCGGGGGGTGGTGATCCCTGTGTCCCCAGAGAGTGGATGGAGGTCCCTGTGTCTCAAGGGGGTGGAGGTCTTAATGACCCCGGGGGGATGGTGGTCCCTGTGTCCCCAGAGAGGGTATGGTGGTCCCTGTGTCACCGTGTACCCAGGGGGTGGTCCCTGTGTCCCTAGGGGGGTGGCTCCTGTGTCCCCAGGGGGATGAAGGTCCCTGTGTCTCCAGGGGGATTCTGGTTCCTGTGTCCCCAGGGGGGATGGTGGTCCCTGTGACCCCGGGGGGTGGTCTCTGTGTTGCTGGGGGGTGGTGGTCGCTGTGTCCCCAGGGGGGGAAGGTGGTCCCTGTGTCCCCAAGGGGGATGGTGGTCCCTGTGTCCCTGGGGGGTGGTGTATGCTGTGTCCCCAGGGGAGGTGGTGGTCCCTGTGTCCCCAGGGGGATGGTGGTTCCTGTGTCCCCCAGGGGGATGAAGGTATCGGTGTCTCCGGGGGGTGGTGATCCCTGTGTCCCCAGAGAGGGAATGGAGGTCCCTGTGTCTCAAGGGGGGCGGAGGTCCCTGTGTCCCCTGGGGGATGATGGTCCCTGTGTCCCCAGGGGGATGGTGGTCCCTGTGTCCCTAGGGGGATGGAGGTCCCTGCATCCCCAGGGGGATGGTGTTCCCAGAGAGGTGATGGTGGTCACTGTATCCCTGGGGGGATGGTGGTCCCTGTGTCCCTGGGGGGATGGTGGTCCCTGTGTCCCCAGGGGGATGGAGATCCCTGTGCCCCCCAGGGGGGATGGTGGTCTCGTGTCCCCAGGGGGGGATGGTGGTTCCTGTCTCCCAGGGGGATGGTGGTCCCTGTGTCACCAGGGGGGATGTTGGTCGTTGTGTCCCCAGGGGGGTGGTGGTTCCTGTGTCCCCAGGGGGGATGGAGGTCCCTGTGTCCACAGTGGGGATGCTGGTTCCTTTGTCCCCAGAGGGGAGGGTGGTCCCTGTGACCCCGGGGGGATGGTGGTCTCTATGTCTTTGGGGGGGGGGGGGTGGTGGTACCTGTGTCCCCAGGGGGGATTGTGGTCCCTGTGTCCCCAAGGGGGATGGTGGTCTCTGTGTTGCCAGGGGGGATGGTGGTCCCTGTGTCCCCAGATGGGGATGGTGGTCCCTGTGTTCCCCAGGGAGATGGTGATCCCTGTGTCCCTGGGGGGTGGTGGTTCCTGTGTCCCCAGGGGAGATGGTGGTCCCTGTGTCCCCTGGGGGATGGAGGTCCCTGTGTCCCCAGGGGTGGAGATTCCTGTGTCCCCAGAGAGGGGATGGAGGTAACTGCTTCCCAAGGGGGGTGGTGGTCCCTGTGTCCCCAGGGGGGATGGAGGTCCCTGTGTCCCCAGGGGGATGGATGTCCCTGTGTACCCAGAGTGGGGATGGTGGTCCCTGTGACCTAAGGGGGTGGTGGTCCCTGTGTTCCTGGGGGTGGAGGTTCATGTATCCCCGGGGGGATGGTGGTCCCTGTGTCCACAGGGGGATGGAGGTCCCTGTGTTCCCAGAGAGGGGATGGTGGTCCCTGTGTCCCTGGGGGGATGGTGGTCCCTGTGTCCCCGGGGGGTGGTGGTCCCTGTGTCCCCAGAGGGGATGGAGATCCCTGTGCCCTCAGGGGGGATGGTAGTCCCTGTGTCCCCAGGGGGATGGTGGTCCCTGTGTCCCTGGGGGGGTGCTGGTCCCTCTGTCCCCAGGGGGATGGAGGTCCCTGTATCCCCAGGGGGATATTTACCCCTGTGTCTCCAGGGGGGGTGGTGATCCCTGTGTCCCCAGGGGGTGGTGGTTCCTATGTCCCCAGGGGAAGTGGTGGTCCCTGTGTCCCCAGGGGGATGGTGGTCCCTGTGTCCCCAGGGGGGATGGTGGTCCCTGTGTCCCCGGGGGGGTGGTGATCCCTGTGTCCCCAAAGAGTGGATGGAGGTCCCTGTGTCTCAAAGGGGGTGGAGGTCTTAGTGTAACCAGGGGGGATGGTGGTCCCTGTATCCCCAGAGAGGCTATGGTGGTCCCTGTGTCCCCGGGGGTGGTCCCTGTGTCACCGTGTACCTGGGGGTGGTCCCTGTGTCCCTAGGGGGATGCTGGTTCCTGTGTCCCCAGGGGGGATCATGGTCCCTGTGACCCCAGGGGGTGGTCTCTGTGTCACTGGGGGTTGGTGGTCACTGTGTCCCCAGGGGGGAAGGTGGTCCCTGTGTCCCCAAGGGGGATGGTGGTCCCTGTGTCCCTGGGGGGTGGTGGTTGCTGTGTCCCCAGGGGGAGTGGTGGTCCCTGTGTCCCCAGGGGGGATGGTGGTCCCTGTGTCCCCCAGGGGGATGAAGGTATCTGTGTCCCTGGGGGGTGGTGATCCCTGTGTCCCCAGAGAGGGAATGGAGGTCCCTGTGTCTCAAGGGGATGGTAGTCCCTGTGTCCCCAGGGGAGGATGGTTGTCCCTGTGTCCCCAAGGGGATGGTGGTCCCTGTGTCCCAGGGGGATGGTGGTCCCTGTGTCCCTAGGGGGGATGGAGGTCCCTGTATCCCCAGGGGGATGGTGTTCCCAGAGAGGTGATGGTGGTCCCTGTGTCCCTGGGGGGGTGGTGGTCCCTGTGTCCCCAGGGGGATGGAGATCCCTGTGACCCCCAGGGGGATGGTGGTCCCGTGTCCCCAGGGGGATGGTGGTTCCTGTCTCCCAGGGGGGATATGGTCCCTGTGTCCCCAGGGGGATGGAGGTCCCTGTGTCCCCAGGGGGGATATTGGTCCCTGTGTCACCAGGGGGGATGGTGGTCCTTGTGTCCCCGGGGGGGGTGGTGGTCCCTGTGTACCCAGGGGGATGGAGGTCCCTGTGTCCCCAGGGGGATGCTGGTTCTTTTGTCCCCAGGGGGAGGGTGGTCCCCGGGGGGTGGTGGTCTCTGTGTCTTTGGGGGGGTGGTGGTGCCTGTGTCCCCAGGGGGGATTGTGGTCCCTGTGTCCCCAAGGGGGATGGTGGTCTCTGTGTTCCCAGGGGGGATGGTGGTCCCTGTGTTCCCCAGGGAGATGGTGATCCCTGTGTCCCCGGGGGTGGTGGTTCCTGTGTCCCCAGGGGAGATGGTGGTCCCTATGTCCCCCGTGGAATAGAGGTCCCTGTGTCCCCGGGGGTGGAGATTCCTGTGTCCCCAGAGAGGGGATGGAGGTAACTGTTTCCCAAGAGGGGTGGAGGTCCCTGTGTCCCCAGGGGGTTTGGTGGTCCCTGTGCCCCCAGGTGGATGGAGGTCCCTGTGTCCCCAGGGGGATGGAGGTCCCTGTGTCCCCAGGGGGATGGACGTCCCTGTGTCCCCAGAGAGGGGATGTGGTCCCTGTGACCCAAGGGGGGTAGTGGTCCCTGTGTCCCTGGGGTGTTGGTTCCTGTATCCCCAGGGGGATGGTGGTCCCTGTGTCCACAGGGGGATGGAGGTCCCTGTGTTCACAGAGAGGGGATGGTGGTCCCTGTGTCCCTGGGGGATGGTGGTCCCTGTGTCCCCGGGGGGATGGTGGTCCCTGTGTCCCCAGAGGGGATGGAGATCCCTGTGTCCCCAGGGGGGATGGTAGTCCCTGTGTCCCCAGGGGGATGGTGGTCCTTGTGTCCCTGGGGGGTGGTGGTCCCTCTGTCCCCAGGGGGATGGAGGTCCCTGTGTCCCCAGGGGGATTGTGGTCCCTGTGTCTTCAGGGGGGATATTGACCTCTGTGTCTCCAGGGGGTGGTGGTCCCTGTGTCCCCAGGGGGGTGGTTGTGTCTGTGTCCCCAGGGGGAATGTGGTGGTCCCTGTGTCCCCAGGGGGGGTGATCCCTGTGTCCCCAGGGGGATGGTGGTCCCTGTGTCCCCAGGTGGATGGAGGTCCCTGTGTTCCCAGGGGGGTGGAGGTCCCTGTGTCCCCAGGGGGATGGACGTCCCTGTGTCCCCAGGGGGGATGGTGGCCCCTGTGTCCCCAGGGGGTGGAGGTTCATGTGTCCCTAGGGGGTGGAGGTCTCTGTGTCCCCAGGGGAATGGTGGTCCCTGTGTCCTCAGGGGCTGTGGTGGTCCCTGTGTCTCCAGGGGGATGGTTGTCCCTGTGTCCCTGGGGGATGGAGGTTCATGTGTCCCCAGGGGGGTGGAGGTCTCTGTGTCCCCAGAGGAATGGTGGTCCCTGTGTCCTCAGGGGTTGTGGTGGCCCCTGTGTCTCTGGGGGGGATAGTTGTCCCTGTGTCCCTGGGGGGTGGAGGTCCCTGTGTCTCCAGGGGGGATGGTGGTCCCTGTGTCCCCAGGTGGGGGATGGTGGTCCCTGTATCCCAAGGGGATTGTGTTCTCTAAGTCCCTGGGGGGGATGGTGGTCCCTGTGTCCCCATGTGGGGATCTTGGTCTCTGTGTCCACAGGGGTGGGATGGACGTCCCTTTGTCCCCAGGGGGTGATGGAGGTCCCTGTGTCCCCAGAGGGGGGATGGTGGTCCCTTTGTCCCCAGGGGGATCTGGTGTCTCACTCTGACTGACTCCCAGTCCCTAACACGTACCTCCGTGGCCACCGGCACTTAGAAAGTCTCTACCGCCATTCTGAAGACGATCAGAGCTCATGCAGCAAGGAAGAAATAAGAGGCGGAGCCCGAGCGGCTGCCAATGGGTCATCTGCTTTCATTGACTCAAGGGCTCCACCTCTTATTTCTTCCTTACTGCACAAGCGCTGGTGTTCTCCATAATGTCGGTTGAGACTTTCTTAGTGCCAGTGGCCGCGGACCTCTAGCGGCCGGTGGCCAAAAATCAGGAAAAAACGTATTTCCTGGGAATGGTTAAGGCCGGGAAAAAGGTCTAAATCCCAGGAATGGGGGGGCGTGGCTTGGCACCAAACGAACATGGCAACTAAATTCCCTTGCTCCGGACACCAAGGTGCTGAATAAGTTGATTAAAAGCCATCAGTCTACAGGTATAATGGGGAAAACTGACGGGACACCACCCCACTCCCGATCGCCAAGGGCCCCGGAATCCCAAGTTGGATATAACAAACCGGAGATGTTCTGCACGCAGCCACGCGAGGCTGCAGCTTCATCTTGGGCCTCCACACAGAACACGCGCTCCTCCAGCCTGGGTCCCTCAGGCAGAAACGCGGCCCAACATCACCTTCCATCCCAACCACTCAACATGCAGGACCGGTGAGCGGTGGCTTAAGATATAAAAACAGCCCTGGCAGCAGCGGTCACAGATCTCAGGAGTGACATCCAATCCATGGCCGTCCACATGGAGGCTCTGGAGGAAACGTCGGTTAGCCATGACACCAACAACCAGCAGCTCCAATCCTCTTCTCGATCCCATGACACACAACTCAGAGAATTGCACCGCCTCATGGAGGACCTGGACAACCGGGGTCGCCGCCATAAGGGTAAGAGGCCTCCCTGAAGCACTAGATCACAACCACCTGGGGCAGGCCACGATGACCTTCTTGGCGGACCACCTGAGGCCCCTATTGAATATGAACATCTGCATTGGGCACTGAAACCCAAGGGGAGAGAAACAGACCACCCCAGGGATGTGATATGTTGCTTGGTAAACTTTAAAATCAAAGAGGAAATCTTAAGAAAGGCAAGAGATCGTCACAACTTGTTATTCCAAGGCACAGACATTAAGCTATTTCAAGTAGAGTTGAGCGAACCCGGAATGTAAAGTTCGGGTTCGTACTGGACTTTGGGGCGTCCGTGCCCCAAACCGGAACCCGGACATTTGAAAAAAAAGTCCGGGTTCGGTATTTGGGTATTTTGCACGCCTTTTCTATAGCTGCAGGGCAGCCAATCAACAAGCGTTTTACTCGTTTGCCCTTAGAAGCCATCACAGCCATGCCTACTAATGGTATCTCTGTGATTGGCCAGTGCATCATGTGACCCAGACTATTTTTGGCGCCTGTTGAATAGCTGTAGGGCAGCCAGTCAACAAATGTTTCACTCATTTGCCCTTAGAAGCCATCACAGACATGCGTACTATTGGCATGGCTGTGATTGGCCAGTGCATCATGTGACCCAGACTCTATATGAGCTGGAGTCACGTATGGCGCGTGTCACATCATCTCAGGCTAGTGTAGGGAGAGCATGCTGCCAGCGCTGTGAGGGATAGATTACCGATCTAATATGATCTCATCCTGCATTACAGTCACATTCCTGGCAGTGCTGTGAGGGGAAAGCTTAGCGTTCTTAAACCATCTGATTCTGGACTAGGTAGAGTTTACTAGTGCTGTGAGGGATAGATTACTGATCTAATGTGATCTCATCCTGCATTACAGACAGGTTCCTGGTGGTGCTGTGAAGGGAAAGCTTAGCGTTCTAAAACCATCTGATACTGTACTAGGTACTGTTTACTAGTGCTGTGAGGGATAGATTAAAGATCTAATATGATCTCATCCTGCATTACAGACAGGTTCCTGGTGGTGCTGTGAGGGGAAAGCTTAGCATTCTAAAACCATCTGATACTGCACTAGGTAATGTTTACTAGTGCTGTGAGGGATAGATTACCGATCTAATGTCATCTCATCCTGCATTACAGACAGGTTTCTGGCGGTGCTGTGAGGCGAAAGATTAGCGTTCTAAAACCATCTGATACTGGACTAGGTACAGTTTACTGGTGCTGTGAGGGACAGATTATTGTTCTAAATTCATCTCCTAGTGCTATAGGGAGAGGTTTCTGCTGCTGCTGTGAGGACATGTTATTGTTCTAAAATAATCTCCTAGTGCTATAGGGAGAGGTTCCTGCTGCTGCTGTGAGGGACAGATTATTGCTCTAAAATCATCTCCTACTGCTATGGGGAGAGGTTCCTGCTGCTGCTGTGAGGGACAGATTATTGTTCTAAAATCATCTCCTAGTGCTATAGGGAGAGGTTCCTACTTGTGCTGTGAGGGGCAGATTATTGTTCTAAAATCATCTCAACATAGTGCTACAGGGAGAGGTTCCTGCTGCTCCTTTGAGGGACAGATTATTGTTCTAAAATCATCTCATACTGCTAGAGGGAGAGGTTCCTGCTGCTCCTGTGAGGGACAGATTATTGTTCTAAAATCATCTCATAGTGCTATAGGGAGAGGATCCTGCTGGTGCTGTGAGGGACAGATTATTGTTCTAAAATCATCTCCTACTGCTATGGGGAGAGGTTCCTGCTGCTGCTGTGAGGGACAGATTATTGTTCTAAAATCATCTCCTAGTGCTATAGGGAGAGGTTCCTACTTGTGCTGTGAGGGGCAGATTATTGTTCTAAAATCATCTCCTAGTGCTATAGGGAGAGGTTCCTGCTGCTGCTGTGAGGGACAGATTATTGTTCTAAAATCAACTCCAAGTGCTATAGGGAGAGGTTCCTGCTGCTCCTATGAGGGACAGATTATTGTTCTAAAATCATCTCATAGTGCTATAGGGACAGGTTCCTGCTGCTCCTGTGAGGGGCAGATTATTGTTCTAAAATCATCTCATACTGCTGGAGGTAGAGGTTCCTGCTGCTCCTGTGAGGGACAGATTATTGTTCTAAAATCATCTCCAAGTGCTATAGGGAGAGGTTCCTGCTGCTGCTTTGATGGACAGATTATTGCTCTAAAATAATCTCCTAGTGCTATAAGGAGTGGTTCCTGCTGCTGCTGTGAGGGACAGATTATTGTTCTAAAATCATCTCCTAGTGCTATAGGGAGAGTTTCCTGCTGGTGCTGTGAGGGACAGCTTATTGTTCTAAAATCATCTCCTAGTGCTATAGGGAGAGGTTCCTGCTGCTGTTGTGAGGGACAGATTATTGTTCTAAAATCATCTCATCATAGTGCTACAGGTAGATGTTCCTGCTGCTCCTGTGAGGGACAGATAATTGTTCTAAAATCATCTCATCCTGCATTACAGACAGGTACCTGGCTGTGATGTGAGGTGAAAGATTAGCATTCTAAAACCATCTGATACTGGACTAGGTACGGTTTACTAGTGCTGTGAGGGATAGATTACAGATCTAACATAATCTCATCCTGCATTACGGACAGGTTACTGGCGATGCTTTGAGGTGAAAGATTAGCGTTCTAAAACCATCTTATACTGGACTAGGTACAGTGCACTGTTGCTGTGAGGGACAGCTTATTGTTCTAAAATCATCTCCTAGTGCTATAGGGAGAGGTTCCTGCTGCTGCTGTGAGGGACAGATTATTGTTCTAAAATCATCTTCTAGTGCTATAGGGAGAGTTTCCTGCTGCTGCTGTGAGGGACAGATTATTGTTCTAAAATCATCTCCTAGTGCTATAGGGAGAGGTTCCTGCTGCTGCTGTGAGGGACAGATCATTGTTCTAAAATCATCTCCTAGTGCTATAGGGAGAGGTTCCTGCTGCTCCTATGAGGGACAGATTATTGTTCTAAAATCATCTCATAGTGCTATAGGGACAGGTTCCTGCTGCTCCTGTGAGGGGCAGATTATTGTTCTAAAATCATCTCATACTGCTGGAGGTAGAGGTTCCTGCTGCTCCTGTGAGGGACAGGTTATTGTTCTAAAATCATCTCCAAGTGCTATAGGGAGAGGTTCCTGCTGCTGCTTTGATGGACAGATTATTGCTCTAAAATAATCTCCTAGTGCTATAAGGAGTGGTTCCTGCTGCTGCTGTGAGGGACAGATTATTGTTCTAAAATCATCTCCTAGTGCTATAGGGAGAGTTTCCTGCTGGTGCTGTGAGGGACAGCTTATTGTTCTAAAATCATCTCCTAGTGCTATAGGGAGAGGTTCCTGCTGCTCTTGTGAGGGACAGATTATTGTTCTAAAATCATCTCATCATAGTGCTACAGGTAGAGGTTCCTGCTGCTCCTGTGAGGGACAGATAATTGTTCTAAAATCATCTCATCCTGCATTACAGACAGGTACCTGGCTGTGATGTGAGGTGAAAGATTAGCATTCTAAAACCATCTGATACTGGACTAGGTGCGGTTTACTAGTGCTGTGAGGGATAGATTACAGATCTAACATAATCTCATCCTGCATTACAGACAGGTTACTGGCGATGCTTTGAGGTGAAAGATTAGCGTTCTAAAACCATCTTATACTGGACTAGGTACAGTGCACTGTTGCTGTGAGGGACAGCTTATTGTTCTAAAATCATCTCCTAGTGCTATAGGGAGAGGTTCCTGCTGCTGCTGTGAGGGACAGATTATTGTTCTAAAATCATCTCCTAGTGCTATAGGGAGAGGTTCCTGCTGCTGCTGTGAGGGACAGATCATTGTTCTAAAATCATCTCCTAGTGCTATAGGGAGAGGTTCCTGCTGGTGCTGTGAGGGACAGATTATTGTTCTAAAATCATCTCAAACTGCTAGAGGGAGATGTTCCTGCTGCTCCTGTGAGGGACAGATTATTGTTCTAAAATCATCTCCTAGTGCAATAGGGAGAGGTTCCTGCTGGTGCTGTGAGGGACAGATTATTGTTCTAAAATCATCTCATCATAGTGCTACAGGGAGAGGTTCCTGCTACTCCTTTGAGGGACAGATTATTGTTCTAAAATCATCTCATACTGCTAGAGGGAGAGGTTCCTGCTGCTCCTGTGCGGGACAGATTATTGTTCTAAAATCATCTCATCATAGTGCTACAGGAAGAGGTTCCTGCTGCTTTTGTGAGGGACGGATTATTGTTCTAAAATCATCTCACACTGCTAGAGGGAGAGGTTCCTGCTGCTCCTGTGAGGGACAGATAATGGTTCTAAAATCATCTCATCATAGTGCTACAGGGAGAGGTTCCTGCTGCTCTTGTGAGGGACAGATTATTGTTTTAAAATCATCTGCTAGTGCTACAGGGAGAGGTTCCTGCTGCTGCTGTGAGGGACAGATTATTGTTCTAAAATCATCTCCTAGTGCTACAGGGAGAGGATCCTGCTGCTCCGGTGAGGGACAGATTATTGTTCTAAAATCATCTCATCATAGTGCTACAGGGAGAGGTTCCTGCTGCTCTTGTGAGGTACAAATTATTGTTCTAAAATCATCTCATAGTGCTAGAGGGAGAGGTTCCTGCTGCTCCTGTGAGGGACAGATTATTGTTCTAAAATCATCTCATAGTGCTATAGGGAGAGGTTCCAGCTGCTGCTGTGAGGGACAGATTATTGTTCCAAAATCATCTCCTAGTGCTATAGGGAGAGGTTCCTGCTGCTCCTGTGAGGGACAGATTATTGTTCTAAAATCATCTCATAGTGCTATAGGGACAGGTTCCTGCTGGTGCTGTGAGGGACAGATTATTTGTTCTAAAATCATCTCATAGTGCTATAGGGAGAGTTACCTGCTGGTGCTGTGAGGGACAGATTATTGTTCTAAAATCATCTCATTATAGTGATACAGGGAGAGGTTCCTGCTGCTCTTGTGAGGGACAGATTATTGTTCTAAAACAATCTCATCATAGTGCTAGAGGGAGAGGTTGCTGTTGCTCCTGTGAAGGACAGATTATTGTTCTAAAATCATCTCCTAGTGCTATAGGGAGAGGATCCTGCTGGTGCTGTGAGGGACAGATTATTGTTCTAAAATCATCTCCTACTGCTATGGGGAGAGGTTCCTGCTGCTGCTGTGAAGGACATATTATTGTTTTAAAATCATCTCATAGTGCTATAGGGAGAGGTTCCTGCTGCTGCGGTGAGGGACAGATTATTGTTCTAAAATCATCTCCTAGTGCTATAAGGAGTGGTTCCTGCTGCTGCTGTGAGGACAGATTATTGTTCTAAAATCATCTCATCATAGTGCTACAGGAAGAGGTTCCTGCTGCTTTTGTGAGGGACGGATTATTGTTCTAAAATCATCTCACACTGCTAGAGGGAGAGGTTCCTGCTGCTCCTGTGAGGGACAGATAATGGTTCTAAAATCATCTCATCATAGTGCTACAGGGAGAGGTTCCTGCTGCTCTTGTGAGGGACAGATTATTGTTTTAAAAACATCTGCTAGTGCTACAGGGAGAGGTTCCTGCTGCTGCTGTGAGGGACAGATTATTGTTCTAAAATCATCTCCTAGTGCTACAGGGAGAGGATCCTGCTGCTCCTGTGAGGGACAGATTATTGTTCTAAAATCATCTCATCATAGTGCTACAGGGAGAGGTTCCTGCTGCTCTTGTGAGGTACAAATTATTGTTCTAAAATCATCTCATAGTGCTAGAGCACAGGTGTCAAACTGGCGGCCCTCCAGCTGTTGTGGAACTACAAGTCCCATGAGGCATTGCAAGGCTGACAGTAAAAAGCACAACTTCCACAGGCAGAGGCATGATGGGAGTTGTAGTTCTGCAACAGCTGGAGGGCCGCCAGTTTGACACCCCTGTGCTAGAGGGAGAGGTTCCTGCTGCTCCTGTGAGGGACAGATTATTGTTCTAAAATCATCTCATAGTGCTATAGGGACAGGTTCCTGCTGGTGCTGTGAGGGACAGATTATTTGTTCTAAAATCATCTCATAGTGCTATAGGGAGAGGTTCCAGCTGCTGCTGTGAGGGACAGATTATTGTTCCAAAATCATCTCCTAGTGCTATAGGGAGAGGTTCCTGCTGCTTCTGTGAGGGACAGATTATTGTTCTAAAATCATCTCATAGTGCTATAGGGACAGGTTCCTGCTGGTGCTGTGAGGGACAGATTATTTGTTCTAAAATCATCTCATAGTGCTATAGGGAGAGGTTCCTGCTGTTGCTGTGAGGGACAGATTATTGTTCTAAAATCATCTCCTAGTGCTATAAGGAGTGGTTCCTGCTGCTGCTGTGAGGTTCAGATTATTGTTCTAAAATCATCTCCTCGTGCTATAGGGAGAGTTTCCTGCTGGTGCTGTGAGGGACAGATAATTGTTCTAAAATCATTTCCTAGTGCTATAGGGAGAGAGGTTCCTGTCCCTCTGAAGGTCATGCAAGTGACGTGTGTAGTTTGGAGGAAGAGGTGGTGGTCGCACAGAGGCATCAGCACAGGAAAAGAGGAAGCAGGTTGCAAAAGCGGAGCGAGCATGCTCTAGACCATATGCCTGCTACTACCCACCGCACCCAGGGACCTAGCACACCAAAGGCTGCTCAAAGGCATAACCTGGCATGGCAGTTCTTCAGACAATGTGCTGACGACAAGACACGAGTGGTTTGCACACTGTGCAATGACAGCCTGAAGCGAGGCATAAATGTTTTAATCCTGAGCACAACCTGCATAACCAGGCATCTAAATTCAAAGCACGAGCTGCAGTGGAATAAGTACCTAAAAATCCAAGAAAGTTCTTGGCCTCCTTCTGCTTCCTCTTCTGCTGCTGCCTTGGCCTCTTCCTCCACCTCTACAATGCCAGTGTCACCTGCCACCCAGCAAACAGATGATGTGACAGCAACTCCACCATGTCCGCCACCGTCCCCAAGCATTTCCACACGGTCCCATGGAAGCTTACAGCTCTCCATCTCCCAAACACTGGAGAGAAAGAGGAAGTACCACCCTACCCCTTGGCCCTGAATGCCAGCATTTCAAAATTCCTGGCCTTTGAAATGCTGTCATTCTGTCTGGTGGACAAGGACAGTTTTAAAAACCTGATGGCGATGGCTGTCCCACAGTACGTGGTTCCCAGCTGCCACTAATTTTCCAGGTGAGCCATCCCTTCATTGCACAAACAAGTCGGGACGAGATCAAGTGTGCGCTGCGCAACGCCATCTGTGGCAAGGTCCACATAACCACTGATACGTGGACCAGTAAGCACGGGCAGTGATGCTATATCTCGCTAACTGCACCCAGGGCAAATGTAGTGGCGGGTGGGCCTGAGGCGGCTAGCCATTTGGCGCATGTCCTTCTGCCACCGAGGATTGCAGGGCATTTCTCTTTGCCTCCTGTTGCCTCCTCCTCCTACTGTGCTTCCTCCTCCACTACCACCTCCTCATCCGGTCAGCGTAACACCTTCACCACCAACTTTAGCACATCCAGGGGGAAATGACAGCAGGCTGTTTTAAAACTGATATGTTTGGGGGATAAACCCCACACTGCACAGCAGCTGTGGACGGGCATTGAACAACGGACGAATGAGTGGTTGTTGCCACTGAGCCTCAAGCCCGGCCTGGTGGTGTGCGATAATGGGTGAAATCTCGTAGCAGCTCTGGGCCTAGCCGGTTTGACGCACATCCCTTGCCTGGTGCATGTGCTGAAATTGGTGTCTAAAAAACTACCCGGAGTCAGAGCTGCTGCAGAAAGTGCAGGCTGTCTGTGCGCGCTTTCAGTGTTCTCACACTGCTGCTCGCCTCTCTGCGCTGCAGCAGAACTTTGGCCTTCCCGCTCACCGCCTCCTATACGACGTGCCCACAAGGTGGAACTCCACCTTGCACATGCTGGAGAGACTGTGCAAGCAGCAGCAGGCAATAGTGGAGTTTCAGCTGTAGCATGCATGGGTCAGTCACTCTGTGGAACATCACCACTTCACCACCAACGAATGGGCCTCCATGCGAGATCTGTGTACCATATTGAGGTGTTTCGAGTACTCCACCAACATGGCCAGTGCCGATGATGCTGTTCTCAGCGTTAATATCCCACTTCTATGTCTCCTTGAAAAAACACTTCGGGCGATGATGGAAGAGGATGTGACACAGGAGGAAGAGGAGGAGGAAGAGGGGTCATTTCCACGGTTATCAGGCCAGTCATTCACAAGTGGCTCGAAGGGTGGGTTCCTGCACCAGCATAGGCCAGGTAACAAATTTTCAAGCCAGGGCACAGTTCTGGAGGATGAGTAGGACGAGGATGATGAGGAGGAGCAGGAACCATGTTCACAGCAGGGTGGCACCCAACGCAGCTCTTGGGCATCACTGGAGCATGGCTGGGGGGATACGGAGGACACAGATGATACACCTCCCACAGAGGACAGCTTGTCTTCGCCTCTGGGCAGCCTGGCACACATGAGCGACTACATGCTGCAGTGCCTGCTCAACGACAGCCGAGTTGCCCACATTTTAACTTGTGCTGATTACTGGGTGGCCACCCTGCTGGATCCCCATTACAAGGACAACGTGCCGTCCTTAATTCCCTCACTGGAGCGTGATCGGAAGATGCGCGACTACAAGCACACGCTGGTAGACTTGCTGCTGAGGGCATTCCCAAATGACACAGGGGGTTCTGTGGAAGCACAAGGCGAAGGCGGAGGAGGAGGAAGAGGTCACCAACGTAGCTATGGCACCACCAGCACCTTAGAAGGCAGGGTTAGCATGGCGAAATGTGGAAAAGCTTTGTCAGCAGCATGCCACAACAAACAGCACCACCAGCTGATAGGCAAGGTCTTAGCAGGAGGCAGCATTTCAGCAACACGGTGGAACAGTATGTGTGCATACGCCTACACGTACTGACTGATGGGTCTGCCCAATTCAACTTCTGGGTCTCCAAATTGGGCACATGGCCTGAGCTTGCCCTTTATGCCTTGGAGGTACTGGCCTTCCCTGCAGCCAGTGTATTGTCTGAACGTGTGTTTAGCGCGGCAGGGGGCGTTATCACAGACAAGCGCAGCCACCTGTGCACAGCCAATGTGGACAAGCTAACGTTTATTAAAATGAACCAGGCATGGATCCCACAAGACTTGTCTGTACCTTGTGCAGAATAGACATTTAGACCGGCCTCACACAGCCATTGGTATACTTGTTTTTTTTTAATATGTCTCACTATTTTGGGGGCTACCTCAATTAGAAAAAACAAACAAACAAAAAACTGTGTTGGCTACCTCCTCCTCCTCCTCCTCCACCACCACTTCCACCTACTCCGCCACGGTCATGGCCTACTCAACCTCCTACTCCACATCCACCTCCTCCTCCATTTTTTTATGTGATTTTAAGTTATTTCCCTTTTCCACATTTGTTTGCAGGGCACTTGTCCTACTATTACCTCCATTTTGCTTCCTTTTCTAGCCCTCTAGCCCTTACCAGGACTTTTTTACAGCCATTTTTGCACCCAAAATTTTGGGTCACCATTGACTTTTCGGTACCGAACCCGAAATTTTTCCCGAAGTTCAGCCGAACCCGACAAACCCAAACATCCAGGTGTCCGCTCAACTCTAATTTCAAGATCTCTCCCCCATTACACTGCAATGCAGAAGAAATCTACGCCCCCTGCTGGACATTCTTTGCACCAAAAACAGCCAGTACAGGTGGAAATTCCCCTTCTGCCTCTCAGCATCCACACAAGGCTGCACGCCTATTGTGACACATTGAACATACCGAGGCCAATCCTCCCAGACTGGTACAACACATCCCATGATCCTCCCCTACAACAGGCCACCTCGATGGACCATTAGATGGATTAGATGACAACAACATAAGACTAGAGTTGAGCGAACACCTGAATGTTTGGGTTCGGTAGGTTTGGCCGAACTTCGCAAAAAAGTTTGGGTTCGGTACCGAACTTGACCAGAACTTTACCCCGAACCCCATTGAAGTCAATAGGGACCCGAACTTTTCGGCACAAAAATGACTGTAAAAAAGTCCTGGAAAGTGCTAGAGGGCTGCAAAAGGAAGTAAAAGGATTTTAGAACAATAATCTGTCCCTTACAGCAACAGCAGGAACCTGACCCCATAGAACTAGAAGATGATTTTAGAACAATACTCTGTCCCTCTAAGCAGTAGACTCTACCTAGTCCAGTCAGATTGTTCTGTAATGCAGGATGAGATGTTATTAGATCTGCAATCTGTCCCTAAAAGCAGTAGTAGTAGGAAGTTCTACCTAGTCCACAATTAGATCGTTCTGTAATGCAGGATGAGATGTATTTATATCTGCAATCTGTCCCTCACAGTGTTGGCAGCATCCTCTCCCTACACTAGTCAGAGAGCATGTGACATGCAGCACTAAGTGACTCCAGCTTATAAAGAGGCTGGGTCACATGATGCACTGGCCAATCACAGCCATGCCATTAGTCATGGCTGTGGTGGCTTCTAAGGGCAAACCAGTGAAACACTTGTTGATTGGCTGCCCTGCAGCTATTCAACATGCATGATCAAATACCCGAACCCAGAACCCGAACCCAAACTTTTCTTCAAATGTCCGGATTCGGGTCCAGGTCACGGACACCCCAAAGTTCGGTACGGACCCGAACTTTACAGTTCAGGTTCGCTCAACTCTACATAAGACGTCGCAGGTCTCTCTCGCCGAGACCACCAAGAACACAGATGACTAGGAATGCAGGTGCCATTGACTAATGCGACTGTCAATCAAAGTCAGTCAGCCAATCAGGGGAGAGAGGGGGCAGGGTTGGGGCTCCGTGTCTGAATGGACACACAGAGCTCTGACTCGGCTCAGGTGCCCCCATAGCAAGCTGCTGGCTGAGGGGGCACTGAATAGGAGGAGGGGCCAGGAGCTGCAAAGAGGAACACGAGAAGAGGAGGATCCAGGCTGCTCTGCAAAACCAACTGCACAGAGGAGGTAAGTATAACATGTTTGTTATTTAAAAAAAAAAAAAAAAGGTCATAAGTCTTTAATTTATTACATTTACAGACCACAACATTTCTAATTGTGACTAGGTGCTAATATAATATCTGTTAGGAAAAGACTGTGCTAAGGGTTAATGGCATTTGATTGTTGTTTCCTCTATTCCCTGGATGAGCAGCTCTATTTAAATTTCCTGCTTCCTGTAGCAAGTGCTGTCCTTTCTACAGCATTCCAGTGTGTTCCCGTGACCTGTTTGCTAAAGACTTCCTGTATCTGTGACCCGGCTTGCCCGACCTTGATTGAACTCTGCCTGTACCGACCCTCTGCCTGTTTACGACCACGCTTCTGCCTGACCCCCTGGCACTGCACCAGCCAGCCTGTTAACGACCCTGCCTGCACCTGACGACCCGCTTGCCTGCTCCCTTGCACTGCACCAGCCAGCCTGTTAACGACCCGGCCTGCACCTGACCACCCGTTTGCCTGCTCCCTTGTACCGCACCAGCCAGCCTGTTGCTGGCCTGGCCTGCATCACCACTCTTCTGTCTGCACGAGCTCCTGGAGGATCCTCACAACACCACCGGCATCTGCACCAGCCCTCGTGCCCCCCTGTGCTCCGGAATTTCCTGCCTGCTCTACCAGGGGTTCCCGAACCAGGGTCGTAAGAGAGGTTGCCTCAATCAGACTCAATCAGACTCCATCACCAGGTACGTGACAATATCTTACAGACATACAGTCCATCTAAACTCCAAGGTCCCAAGCCAGCCCGACAGCCTCGCCAGTCCACAGAAGACTCCGTCAAGAGGGTCCTGACTAGCTCTTCCATGCTAACTCCAGTGCAGGCTTGACTATCCCAGATTAGACTTAAACCCTATACACGGCTCAAGAGCCCATTACTTTCTAGCTACCTTCACCTTGCTGCACTGGATGGTCAACTGTACGAGCTGACATGATGCCCGCACACAAGGATAATTGACTCCCTATAACTTTGTACCCTCCTGCCCGTGAAGACACTCGCCTGCTTCCAGAATTACCCAAACCTCCAGAACTTCTGACTGTCAGACCCCTCGCCAAAAGGTACATACCCCTTCACCTTAGGGCCACAGGGAACCCGGTCCCACATCCAATTCCTGGGGCTTGGTGGTAAGTGTCTCCCGAACATACCAACCCACAAACTGTCCGCAGGTAAATGGAGACATATTCGCTTTACAGATCTCGAGCCACATGCCCACTATGTTGTCAGCTTTACGGACAAAAGAAAACAACAATACAAGCTGTCTGAACTCTCCCTAGGTTGAACATTCTGCAGCTGTCAGTTACTTCTAATTTACTCACCCCCCCCCCCATTTCTTTTGTCCGTGACCAAATTTCTCTTGTAACTGAGATTCAAACCTTCAAAACCAACACTAATACCTCCTAAAGGGCCTGCAGTTTGTTTGCAAGTTATGATGTTGTTTGTTCAATTTTGTGTGCCTTCCTAGAATTCTACTGGCGGGGGTCGACTTGCTATGAAGCTCAGAGCCTTCCTGGGAAGCTTCTAAATTACTCTACACCATTACAATGCATCACCCACATTGGAGGTACACCTACCTAACGGTAGGACTTGGGAGAGAGGGCTATAACCTCCCTTGCCTCTACTTACTTAAACCCACACCTACACATATATCCTTTTACTATCACCTGGCAAAGAGCTGATGCTTTCATGATGGCTCATAACTGAAATCGACCCCTCTCCAATGGCAAAGAAGACTATTACGTAGCAAACGTTGAATACTTCTCGTGCAAGTTCCTAGATTGTTGTAATATGCACCTGTAAACGGGTTTTGGCAACTGAGGGTACATTGAGGCCCTCGAAAGGGCAGTTTGAAAACCATGTGATGGCATGCTATGATAATTGTTAAAAAATCTTAAACCAGCCCTGCATACGTGTACATTTGGAGATTTCTAATCTTTATTAGATGGATGCCCCCCTTAATCCTCCACATACAAGGGCGGTATGCTAACAATTCCTCCATACAGATACCCCCATTTCCAAGAGGTTCAGACCCCAATCGGCCACGCATGCAGGAAAATGGTTCAGAATGCTAAAGTTTGTTTCTTAGTTCATGATGTTATTCATATTTGCCTTCCATGATGCAATGTAGGTTTGTGTGACACTGACAATAACCTAACAGGCCAACTTTGATACAGCAAAAAGAACAGGCACACTGAAGTATCCAATGAATTTATTCCATGCCCATAAAAATACAGCACACGCAGACGCGTTTCGGCTTGTAGCCTTGTTCACAGAATGTTTACAAATGGCATATAACACACATATATACAAAAAGAAAGGGAAAATGGGGAGGAGTCTCCCACCAATGCAAAGAAAGGATTGGTTAATTGAAATTGGGGGTGGAATGTCAAAAAAGGTGAAATCCTTTAATACAAATTCCCAAAGATCAAAATGGCCATACATAAAAGTAAAGGAAAAAAAAAAGGCATAAAAAAGGGGCCTTAAAAAAAAAAAGGGGGGCGAAAAAAAAAAAAAAAAAAGGGGACTTAAAAAAAAAAAAAAAAGAAATAATGATGTTAATATGGATGGCACAAGACAATGCACTGATGTTACTGGTTAGTAAAGGAAAAGATCAACATCGTATCGAAGGTTCGTGCCTTGGGGAATCCTGGTGCAAAGGTTATATATCCAACATACCTCATGTTCCAACAATTTGTGATGAGTGTCCCCCACCACGAGGTGGTCTCTTAATCCTCTCCAGCCCATAAAATACAAAGGAAGACAGGTTCCCCAAATGAACGTATTTAAAATGTTTGGACACATTAGAAAGACCCTTATCAGACTCATGTGAAGAGCCATGATAATGTTCACTAATGCGTGTCCTCAAGGGTCTTGTAGTGCATCCAACGTATTGTAACTTACAGATAGTGCATTCTATGGCATAAACAACCTGTTGTGAGCCACAATTAATATAATCCCATATATATGGAATTCTCTATTTGTAGAACAGGAGTAGACCAAACTAGATTTCTTAAGATGCCTGTGGCAAAACCTGCAAGTGTTTAAGCCACAGGCATAAGAACCTGTCGTGTGTAACCAAGTCTTGTTAAAAGAAGTGGATGAAAAAAGGCTGGGGGAGAGAAGACCACCCAGAGTGTCGGCACGTCTACTGGACAACCTGCAGCCTCTCTTAATAATAACATGAAGATCCCTGTCAGTTGATAGAACGGTATGATGCTTACGGATGATGTTAATAACCTTATTGTACTCATAGGAATATGTGGTAACAAAAGTAATAGAACTATCTTTGGTCTCTCTATTTTTAGTCCTGTTTTTGCAGGGATTGTCAATAAGGGTGTTCCTATCTTTCTTAATGGCTATATTATTAGCCCTCTCAATATATCTATCACTATAGCCTTGTGCTCTTAATCTAGAAGCAACCACCCCAGCTTCTTGTTGAAAGAACTCTGAGCTGGAACAATTGCATCTAGTCCTGACAAATTCCCCCACAGGTACCGATTTGATCGTGTGGAAAGGATGGCAACTGCTGGCCAATAGGAGTGAATTGCCCGCACAAGTCTTACGATACGTGAGGGTGGAGACCGTGTTGGAATAAGTATCCCCCAACAATGTGATGTCCAAAAAATTGATATTACATTCGTGGGTCTCATAACTGAAAATGAGGTTAAGAGAGTTGTCATTAACAAAATTGGCAAACTCAACTATGTCAGTCTGTGGACCCTTCCATATCAGCAGCAGGTCGTCTATATAACGACCAAACCAGACGATCCTATTAATGTAGGGATTGTCAGGTGAGAACAAGGTTCTCTCCTCCCTCCAGCCCATGTAAAGATTGGCTAGGGAGGGAGAGAACCTAGCTCCCATCGAGGCACCAGTGCATTGTAAATAATAAACGTTATCAAACATAAAAAATTCCATGCTGAGAATAAGAAATTCCCTCAGTTCCATACTGTAATTGCTGTAATTTACCAAGTGAAACCTAAGTGTCTCCAATGCCAAGTCGTGGGGATTGCAGGAATACAAAGACTGAACGTCCATGGTAATCCAACTGTGGTCCTCCATCCACTTGACATGTTGGATATTATGTAAGACAGTACTAGTATCTTTAATTTACCCCGGTAACCTAACAGCAAGTGGCTGTAGGTGTTGATCCACCCATTGTCCCAGTCTTTCAAGTAAAGAACCGTTACCGGCAACAAGAGGTCTCCCCAAAATGGGAGTTTTGTGTATTTTGGGTAAATGATGAAAGACTGGGACAACAGGTTTATCCACCAAAAGGTATTCAGCCATTTTAGAAGAAAGGACCCCCATATCCAGACCAGTGTCTATAAGGGAGGAGAGCCGGCTTCTGAACTCAGAGGTGGGATTATGAGGTAAAACACGATATGTGGAGGTATCGCTGAGTTGTCGTAGAGCCTCAGCTCTATATTGCTCTGAATCCAAAACAACAACAGCCCCCCCCCCCTATCAGCTTCTCTGATGACAATGTTACAGAGGGATTTAAGATGTTTGATGGCTGCCCTTTCCTGTGTGGTGAGATTGTCCTTGAGGAAATGTGGATGTGAGTCCACCTTATCTTTCAATATAGTTAAATCACGTTCAACTAATGTTTGATACATTTCAATAGCTGCACTTCTGGTGTGAACTGGGTAAAAATAACGATCACCTAAATTAATATCACAGGTAGAGATACCGTGCAGACCACCCGTGGTTTCTGACTGTAGACTGTAGACTTTCTAATGCGGACCTTGCAACAAGGTCCCGGAAGTCAAAGGTGTCCCCACCCTGCATCTCCACCAAAGGGGTCACAGAATGTGAATCGTCCTGCTCAGATGCAGAAAAATGTTTTTTAAGAGTAATGTTACGAACAAAACGATTCACATCCAAAAGAGTATTAAAGATATCAAAGTGGGACATGGGAGAGAAGGAGAGCCCTTTGGAAAGTAAAGACAATTCATCACTAGAAAGAGAGACACTAGATAAATGAACAACTGTAGATGTAACAGAACTGTCCAAATCATCAATCACCTTTACGTCTTTTTGCTCCTTGTCTGCCGATGCTGGTCTCCCCTTGTGGTAGTTCCATCTGCCCCGTCTCGTTTTTCTTTTTGTTTTATCTCCCCCCTGGGATTGTCTTTTGTTGTGGCAACATAGTTTTTTGTAGCCAATGGATCAGAGCGCCGTGAATCCTTTGAGAAAACTGAAGAGGTAGAGCTGCGAGATGGCAATGCACACGCAGATGCGTTTTAGCTTGTAGCCTTGTTCACAGCATGTTTACAAATGGCATATAACACACATATGTACAAAAAGAAAGGGAAAATGGGGAGGAGTCTCCCACCAATGCAAAGAAAGGATTGGTTAATTGAAATTGGGGTGGAATGTCAAAAAAGGTGAAATCCTTTAATACAAATTCCCAAAGATCAAAATGGGCACACATAAAAGTAAAGAAAAAAAATAAGGGCGTAAAAAAAAAGGGGCGTGAAAAAAAAAAGGGCGTAAAAAAAAAAGGAAATAATGATGTTAATATGGATGTCACAAGAAAATGCACTGATGTTGCTGGTTAGCGAAGGAAAAGATCAACATCGTATCGAAGGTTCATGCCTTGGGGAATCCTGGTGCAAAGGTTATATATCCACCATACCTCACGTTCCAACAGGCCAATGTTCCACCACGATCTTACCACTAACCCCTATGCTTATCCCTGATGAACATGGCTGCCTACTCCCACAACACGCTCGCATTCTTATGGGTGCCAGAAACGGTCCTCCGCCCCCTTGTATTCTATGATAAATAAACTCATATTGTTGACAATACACACAATGACTCATAGTCTAGGTGTAACGCACTTACATGTCAACGCTTTTACTAAGTCGTACATAGACACCCAACTCTGGTGAGCTAGAGGATATTGCCTGACCTATTTTGAGTTGTCACCACACACTCCTCCACTAGCTGGAGAGTCTCTGCTCCAACTGAACCCACCCAGGCTTCCCTACCCCCCACTAAAAGCAAATTAACTCCTTTTGATAGGCCCCCTACCTGAACCCTATCAGTGGTATATCTCCTTTCCTATCCTTTCTTTTTTTTTCTTTCCCCTCTACACCCAGCCCCTCCTTTCCATTCCTATGCCTTCCTTTCTCTCCCTTATTTTCAACCTTCTTGCACCCCCTCTCCTCTGTCTTCCTCCTACCCTCCCCCACCTCTCCTCTTGCCCCCCCCTTTTTTTTAATTTTTTACCATTTCCTCGGCCTCCACCAACGACCTATCAATCTACCGGTCAATCACCAACGAGCTGACTCCGCTAAACGCCATATATATATATTCTACCAATCATAATAACAAAGACAGACACAGACAGTCAACCCAAAGACTCCTCTATGATGAGCAATATGAGGACAATGAGAGCCAAATCTGACTGTTCCACACTAAAGGTGGTCTCCCTGAACACGAAAGGACTTAACACACCGGAAAAGCACACTCAAGTCCTCGACATGATGCGCAAACTTAAAGCAGACATAGTCTTTCTAGAGGAGACGCATTTCCGAAATAATCAGATTCCTAAACTTACCAATCGCTTTTATTCTACATTTTTCCATGCAACCAATGCCCTTGCAAAGACGAAGGGAGTATCGATTCTGATCTCCAAGTCTCTTAATTGGCAGCTAACCAACTCCCTCGTAGACACGGACGTCAGATATATCTTCCTCAAAGGATACGTTCGAGGCAGACCTATCACATTGGCAAATATATATAGCCACAATTCCACACAGGTCGGCTTCTTCAGATCCATTGCACAGCTTCTGACCACCTTCCAGACTGGCCCGACTATGTTAGGAGGCGATTTCCGTGTCACGCTATATCCAATATTAGATACATCCTCAAACACTTCTTCCATGCCATACAAAGCACTCAGCCAAATCAGAATTCAACTCCAAATCCTCCTTCTTCATGACTCCTGGCGCACATTACACCCCAATGATAAGGATTACACTTTTTTTTTTGGGCCCGCATAACAAGTACTTGAGAATTGACTACCTATTTGTATCGTAGAGAGATCTTCACTTTCTAAAACAAGCAACAATAGAGCCTATGATCTTTTCAGACCACAACCCTATATCCCTGACCTTGACTCTTCCTCAAAAGAACCCCTTCTCAAAAATCTGGCATCTAGACCCCTCCCTACTGATGGAAGAGCTTGACAATAACCACATCAAAAACAGTATATCTAGATTCTTCACAGAAAACAACACGCCGGACATGTCACCTATTACACAGTGGGAAGCCCACAAGTGTGTAACTAGGGGACATTTTCTTGCTGTCAAATCTGCCTGAAACAAAGCCTACTCCAGTATGATCTCAGAACTAGTCCAAAAAATCAAAGCCCTCGAACGTGCTCACAAACAATCCAGAGTCACGCGGGACTACCAGGAACTTATGCATAACAGGGAATTACTAAGGGAGGAAATTGATCGCAAGACTAGAAGAAAATTCATACTGAGTCGAAAACTCTATTATGAATTCAGGAATAAATGTGGAAAACATTTAGCCAGGGCCCTACAAAAACGAAAGGCATCCTTCACTATTCACACCATCAAAGATCCCGAAGGCAGGCCAAAGGTCACGACCACTGACATAGCAGCTCAATTTGAGGCATACTATGCCAATTTATACAACCTCCCCAAACAAACTAATAGTCAAGAGGGACATGACAAACGGACAGTTCTCATTCGGGACTTCCTTCAAAAATACTCTCCCAAACCCATTGCCCCAGAAGACGCACGGTCCTTAGAACAACCCATTTCTGAGTCAGAATTTAAACAGGCAGTGAAACAACTGAAAACAGGCAAAAGCCCGGGACCTGACGGGTTATCTGCAACCTACTTCAAAACATTTGTGGACATACTAGCCAAATCATTTCTAACAACCTTTAATTCCATCCCCACATCTACTCTTCCTTTTAACAGATTAATAGAGGCGCACATTACGGTGATGCCAAAAGAGGGCAGGGATGACACATCCGTCTCTAATTACAGGCCAATAGCACTATTGAATGTAAATCTCAAACTATTTGCAAAAATTTTAGCAAATCGCCTTTTACCCTTTATGCCCACCTTAATAACAAATGACCAAGTGGGATTTGTCCCTGGACGCGAAACTAGGGAAAATACTATAAAAGCCCTTAACATACAACATTGGATGCTAACCCACAATTACAAGGGCTTCTTCTTGTCCCTGGACATGGAGAAGGCATTTGACAGGTTGGCCTGGGACTACTTGGTAGCAGCCTTGAGAAGTATCAGACTAAGGAAAAGGATGTTTAACCTCATCATGTCCCTGTACACAACACCGATTGCACAGGTGCGTGTTAACGGCCACCTGTCAAATGCCTTCTCCATAAACAATGGAATGAGACAGGGGTGCCCACTTTCCCCCCTACTCTTTGTCCTGACCCTAGAGCAGCTCCAACAATGTTTAAGAGCCAATGACAATGTAAAGGGTATTCCAATTGCTGGCAGAACCTAAAAAGTAGCAGCCTTCGCTGACGATCTTCTACTCTTCCTGAGGGACCCACATATATCCATCCCGAACCCTTTGTCAGATCTCAAAACATTCCGACATGTGTCCAATTTTCGCTCTAAACATCTCACCCCCAAGGAAATAGTCACCCAATGCCAAGACAACTTTCCCTTCCGCTGGAACAATGCGATCAAATACATAGGGATCCACCTGACAGCTGTGTTGTCAGATCTGTACAGCAAAAACTTCCTACCCATACTCAAGGAAATCTCTGCGGACTTATGCAAATGGGACAAACCTCACTTTTCGTGGTTTGGCAGAGCTGCCATACTAAAATAGAATATCCTCCCTGGTATCCTCTATATGCTGCAAGCAATCCCAAGTGAGATCCCCCAGAGCTTTTTTGGTTCATGCAAGAAATGCTGCACCGAATTCCTATGGAGACACAAAAACCCGAGACTAAGTTATGCCCAGCTAATGAAACCCAAACTGAAAGGAGGCATCGGTCTCCCAAATATCAAATACTACTACTTGGCATGCCACTTAACCTGAATCGTGGAATGGACAGTCCACCATAAAAGCAAGGATTGGGTTCTCCTTGAAAACTCTTGTGCGGATTTACCACTGCACTCCATCCCATGGGTCACGCCTATCACATATCTCCCGCATTGCAGACCCATCCACTAATCTACCCAACACTTAAACGCTTCATGGAAGCCTGTAAACAAACACACAGCTCTTCTAACCCTGGCCCTCTCACACCTGTCAGGCTCAATCCTGTGTTTACCCCGGGCATGTCAACACAATTCCTAAATGATAGCTGGCCATATCCTAACATGCAGGCACGCCATTTTTTCAAGAAAATCACCTTCTTAGACCGTGATGCACTGGTAGCAACTTCTTCCAGCAGCTCCTTTCCACAATGGTCATATTTACAAATCCGCCACTTCCAACGAGACATTGATAGAGACTCTGCAATATCACGACCACTCAACCCGTTTGAGCTTCTATGTTCTCAATCCGAATGCAAACAACAACTAATCTCCAGCACTTACAGCATTTTTTTTTTCAAACGTAACCTCCACAGCAGGGAAAGCTTGCCCAAAATGGGACAGGGACTTACAGCCAGAACTAACAGAGGAACAGTGGGAAAGGATATCTGAGATTGCCCACAAAGACTCGCTCAATGTTTCTACTCAGGAAAACAATTACAAGACACTGACAATGTGGTACCAAACTCTGGTATTGCTCCATAAACTCTACCCAAATGTATCCGATACATGCTGGAGATGTTCCAGTGAACCTGGCACCCTGTTACACATTTGATGGTTGTGCCCAACAATTCAACAATTTTGGACAAAAATCCATGACCTCGCAATGAGAATAGCCACACATTCCCTGGAATACACCCCAGACCAATACATCCTCCATCACTCCACAACACCGGCCCACGTATACCACAAGTCCATGGTAATTCTTCTAATTAATGCTGCTAAAATGTGCATTCCACTACATTGGAATACGCCACATACCCCAACTATCCCCAAGTGGATTACCAGAGTAAACAAGATTGCGGAGATGGAGGAATTAGTACACATTGCAAAAGACTCACCTGACAAATTCTTGCAAATCTGGGCAGCCTGAAACCACTTTTGCACTACAGACGAATATACACAATTGATGATCTAGGCCTATACTATTACTTACGTACACCCGGTTAAGAAACGACCTGACTGGCATTTTGCCAGTCCTTATGCTCCCCCTCTTTATTATACTCTTGGCAGGGAACCTCCCGCCTCCAACCAGGAGATGAGTCAGGGAGGTCAAACTATACACCTTCCAGAACCCAACAACAACAATGCACATACCATTAAGTTAACTCACATAAATTACCTATATACGCTCGACAGGTGAAGGACTCTTGGTGAAGACTGAGTAACCCCACATCCATATACCACCCCTCCTTGCCTCTTCTCCCACCTTCTTGCCCCCTACCTATCTACCCCCCATCCCTCCGCTCTACTAGATTATCCTTACCTTATGTTTGTATACAGTGACACAAAAGCCAGGATTAGGACCCCCCGATAGCATCCTACAACACTTCCTGGCATATCCCCCCCCCCCATTATCTCAGTGAGAAGCTCCCAACTAAATTCTCCTATATCTACTGGAGAACTTTCTCTTCTCCTCTCCCTGTCCAGAGTTACACATATCCCTTGTCCGGGTTACATATATATGTAAAGCCTACAATCTCCCACTAGAAATGGAAACCACCTTTTGACTTTCACAATATATTAGCCTTAGCTGGACTCATGAGGTCCACATGACTGGACAACTTCTAAGTGCTGGGGGGGGGTTGAAGATTACTGTTACCATCACTGTCTGAATTGCATACAAGCTTTAAATGGCATGTTCATTCCTAAGCTTTCACTGTATTTGATGGTCCATGATATTTCAACAAATGTCACTCTGCATTTATGGATGCAACTTTGCAATTATGAAAGTTTCTATTGTAACCTACTGTGTTAATTTCAATAAAACCTTTATTGTAAAAAAAAAAAAAAAAATCCCGGGAATGTCCTGGGAAAATAGGGACTGTTGGAAAGTATGAGTTGGGGATAGCTTACTGTATAGTTTTTGGGCCTCCTGCCAGGCCCCTCTGCTCTCTTCTGTTGGGGCTGTAATAAATTTTTCTTCCGCCTGCTTCACTGTTTGCATTATCTCTTTTGCCCAATGTACAGATAATTTTTTAATCAGGATTCCTCTTAAATGCTTTCATAGTGTCCCATATAACCACAGGGGATGCGATGCCCTTGTTGTTTACAAAGTTATCAGTGTCAGTTCAATGTTGGCCTCCTTTGGTATCAACGACAGACTGTGGATTAACTTTCCATGCTGAGGAAGTTGATGGCCCCCTCAAGTTTATTGTTAATATCAGAGAGGAGAGGTCTGACATCCCCCTGGCACCATATTCTACTCTATCAAGCCATAAGAGAAAGTTATCATTTGCCAAAGCAAGATCTATCCTAGATAAGATCTTGTTCGAACGGCATGAAAATTCCCTAGCATCATGGTGTCTGAGTCTTCAGACAACTGTCAAGCCTAACTGTTTGGCAAATCTTGTGTCCCCTCTTTTCCCAGTCCTGTTGAGTTTGCTAACTCTATCTTTCTCTTCATTAAGTATATTATTGAAATCTCCCATTATTAGAATAGATGTAGCTGGCCATTGTATCATTATCTTAGCAATTTGTTTCAACACTTCGTCATCATATGGTGGTGGGATATATACATTTATTGAAGAGAAATGTTTTGTCCAACAGTGTGCACACTATAATGATATATCGTCCATGCTTATCTATAATGTAATCCTTGCAGGAAAAACCAACTGATGGGGCGACCAAGATGCTAATCCCCCGTGCATGTGTAGAGTAGGTTGCATGGTATTTAAATGGAAACCTAACTTTATGGAATAACACCCTGGTACCACTGTCCAGGTGGGTCTCCTGCAGTAATATTATACTTGGATTATATTGCATAATAGTAGTCTGGACAGCACTTCTCTTGGTGTTATCTCCCAGTCCCCGTATGTTCCATGATATTATTTTGAGCCTATTCATCATCCTAAAGGGACTTTTAAGCATACGCATATTTTTTTTGTTTGTTTTGTTTAAACTATGTCCTCGTGGACTATACGGCATAGGGTAAAACATTGTTAAGCACATTGTTATTACATAAACAATAGCATCCATCAAAAGATAGGTGCATTTCTGTCAGAGAGGAGAAAATACAGACAGAGGTAGAGAGAGAGAGAAAAAAAAAAAAAAACAACACATAATGTACCCATTCTTATTTGAGGTTCCTCAACCTATTGAGGTCCTCCACCAAAAATAAATTTGTCCACTCGGACACACACCACGGGGTTTTCTAGTGGTTGAGTTACTGTATATTAATATGCTCCCAAAAAGGAGTAGAAAAAAAAAGAAGAAAAAGAAAAAAAAGAAGGAGGTATTAATGCCTCCGTCTTGTGATGATATTGCCTCCCTCCTCCCGCCATGGAAAAAAAAAAGATAAAAACATTTTTTTTTTTTAAATTAATATGGATTGTAGATTAGTCTTTGACCGTATGGGTCTTGGTCATATTTAAGGTTTTGTATTCTTTATTCTTCCATTATCCTAGGGTCAGTTTCTTTTTTGAACCTCTGCTGTAAAATCTGGACGTGTAGGAAAGCGATGAGCTCCCTCTTTGCCTAATTTTTCCAGAACCATTGTTCAAAGAAGGCAGAGGGATGTTGACCTTCTTCCCTCTCAGGTAGTCCCACAATGCGGATATTGTTTCTTCTTTGTCTATTTTCTAAATTTTCCAGTCTTTGATTATGTATCAGTAGCTGAGATTCCATTTTTTGAGTATTTTTTCTTGAATGTTCTGAATGTCTTGTCTGACATTAGAGACGTCCATCTTCAAATCTGTCATTTGGTTAGTGAGAGATAGGGATGGGCCGAACACTTCCCCGGTTCGGTTCGCATCAGAACTTGCGAACAGGCAAAAAATGTGTGCGAACATGTGAACGCCTTTAAAATACATGGGACTCGAACATGAAAATTCAAAAGTGTTCATTTTAAAGGCTTATAAGCAAGTTATTGCGCTAAAAAGTGGGAACCCGGGTCCTGCCCAAGGGGCCATGTATCAATGCAAAAAAAAAAGTTTTAAATCAATCGTTTTTTCAGGAGCAGTGATTTTAATAATGCTTAAAGTGAAACAATAAAAATGAAATATTACATTAAATATCGTGCCTGGGGGTCCCCTTGGTCTGCATGTAAAAGGGCATACCGCTGTGATGTTTAGAATATTGCCAGAGCAAAATTACATTTCCGAAGGAAAAATTGTCACTATTATTGCAGCTGTTCCTGGCAATATAGATAAAATCACTGAAAAAGCATTGCGTTGCCCACCCCCCAGTCCATACCAGGCCCTTCAGGTCTGGTATAAATTTTAAGGGGAACTCCACTCCAAAATGTTTTAAAAAAATTGCGTGGGGTTCCCCCACAAAGTCCGTAACAGACCCTTCAGGTCTGGTATGTATTTTAAGAGGAACCCCAACCAAAATATTTAAAAAATTGTGTAGGGGTCCCCCTAAAGTCCGTACTAGGCCCTTCAGGTCTGGTATGGATTTTAAGGGGAACCCCGCGCCAATTTAAAAAAAAAATGGCGTAGGGGTCTCCCCAAAATCCAAACCAGACCCTTATCCGAGCACGCAGCTCTGGCATGGCAGGGGGAGGTGGGTATGAGCGAGTGCCCCCCCTCCAAACCATACCAGGCCACATGCCCTCAGCATGGGGAGGATGCTTTGAGGTTGCCCCAAAGCACCTGATCCCCACAACCCTTGCCGGCAGTTGTGGGGGTCTGCGAGTGGCGGGCTTATCAGAATCTGGAAGCCCCCTTTAATAAGGGGGCCCCCAGATCACGACACCCCCCATGTGAATAGGTATGAGGTACATTGTACCTACCCATTCCCCAAAAAAGGAGTAAAATGGTACAAAAACAAGAGGTAGTTTTTGACAAGCCAATTATTGTGTAAAATAGCTCTTCTTCTTTCTTCTTTCTTCCCCCACCTTCTCCTACCCCGGTCCTTCTTCTGGTCTTCTGGTAAACCAAAGAGAAAATCGCTGCTCCAGGTGTAATGGCTCACAAACTAGTTGGAAGCTCTCGAGTGCCTGCTGCGGCTCGCCCCGCGTGAATCCACCAATAGAAGAAAGAATTGGCACATCCAGATGATTTACAGGCTTTATTCGGGTCTTCTGCTTCTTCTTTCAGTCTTCTTCCTTCCTCTCTTCGTCTTCAATCTTCATCTTCTTCCTTCTTCTTTCACTGCCCCCCGCTCCTTCTGCCGTAGCTGTGCCGCGCAGAGGCCTCTTCCAGAATGGACGGTCTTCAGTTTGACATTTCTTTTATAAGAAGGGGCATGCCATCTGGTGATCTGACAATGAATGGTGGGGTCACCTCTGCACGGCACGGCTGCGGCAGCGGGAGTGGGGGGCAGTGAAAGAAGAAGGAAGAAGATGAAGATTGAAGATGAAGTGAGGAAGGAAGAAGACAGAAAGAAGAAGCAGAAGACCAGAAGAAGGACCGCGGCAGGAGAAGATGGAGGAAGAAAGAAGAAGAGCTATTTTACACAATAAGGGACTTGTCAAAAACTGCCTCTTGTTTTTTTGGTGAATGGGTTGGGGTACAATGTACCCCATACCTATTCACATGGGGGGGTCAGGATCTGGGGGCCCCCTTAAATTAAAGGGGCTTCCAGATTCTGATAAGCCCCCTGCCTTCAGACCCCCACAACCACTGGCAAGGGTTGTGGGGATGAGTCCCTTCTCCCCATCAATATGGGGATAAGGTGCTGTGGGGGCGACCTCAAAGCATCCTCCCCATGTTGGGGGCATGTGGCCTGGTATGGTTCGGAGGGGGGGGGGGGCCCGCTCGCCCATCCCCACCCCCTCCTGCCATGCCAGGACTATGTGCTCGGATAAGGGTCTGTTTTGGATTTTGGGGGGACCTCTATGTCATTTTTTTTAATTTGGCACAGGGTTCCCCTTAAAATCCATACCAGACCTGAAGGGCATTGTATGGACTTTGGAGGGAAAACACACGTCATTTTTTTTAAATTTTGGTGTGGGGTTCCCTTTAAAATCCATACCAGACCGGAAGGACCTGGTATAGATTTTGGGGGACCCCCACATAATTTTTATTAAAAATTTTGGTGCAGGGTTCCCCTTAAAATCCATACCAGACCTGAAAGGCCTGGTATGCACTTTGGGGGGGGACCCCCACATAATTTTTTTTAAATTTTGGTGCGGGGTTGCCCTTAAAATCCATATTAGACCCGAAGGGCCTGGTATGGACTTTGGGGGAATCCCCGTGGCATTTTTTCATTTTGTGCGGGGCTCCCCTTAAAATATATACCAGACCTGAAGGGTCTGTTACGGACTTTGGGGGGGAACCCTACGCAATTTTTTTCTTTTTTTTAATTTTGGTGCGGGCCCTGCTGTTGTAAATTATTTTAAAAATTGTTATGACATGCCCCAGTCAAACAGGTGCAGAAAAATTGTGCCTTGGGTGTTGGTGGTGCCAGAACACTAACCCCTTGCAGTTACTCTTGTTGGGCACACGAATGGGCCCTGCTGTTGTAAATTAGTTTAAAAATTGTGATGACATGCCCCGGGCAAACAGGTGCTGAAAAATTGGGCCTTGGGTGTTGGCGATGCCAGAACACTGTACTCCCTTGTAGTTACTCTTGTTGGGTGCAGGAATGGGGCCCTGCTGTTGTAAATTAGTTTAAAAATTGTTATGGCATGCCCCTGTAAACCAGGTGCAGAAAAATTGGGCCTTGGGTGTTGGCGGTGCCAGAACACTGTAACTCCTTCCAGTTACTCTTGTTGGGCGAGGGAGCGGGCCCTGCTGTTGTAAATTAGTTTAAAAATTGTGATGACATGCCCGAGGCAAACAGGTGCAGAAAAATTGCCCTTGGGCGTTGGCGGTGCCAGAGCACTGTACCCCTTTTCAGTTACTCTTGTTGGGCGCAGGAAAGGGGCCCTGCTATTGTAAATTCATTTTAAAATTTATATTGCATGCCTCTGTAAACCAGGTGCAGAAAAATTGGCCCTTGGGTGTTGGCGGTGCCAGAACACTGTAACCCCTTGCAGTTACACTTGTTAGGCGCAGGAATGGACCCTGCTGTTGTAAACTAGTTTAAAAATTGTGGTGACATGCCCCTGTAAACCAGGTGCAGAAAAATTGGGCCTTGGGTGTTGGTGGTGCCCTAAATACAAAATATTGTTCTGGATTATGGACAGGAGTAATAGGAGCAGTGGCAATTTTAAAGGGATCCCAGATCCCTAGCACATTTATTCAACTGCATCAGCATCAGAGGCTTGATAGCTGCTGATCCAGGACTGATTCATTTTTATAAAAGTGAGCCTATCAACCGAGTCTGTGGACAGACACACTCTTTGATTGGTTATGAACCCTCCAGCAGCACTGAATGTCCATTCAGAAAGCACGCTGGATGTAGGACAAGGCAGTAACTCAATTGCATATTTAGCAAGTTCCGGCCATTGGTCCATCCTCAAGACCCAGTAACTCAGTGGATGGTCAGTTGGAAAGGTCTCCAAGTCTGCTCTTGCCTCTATATATTCCTGCACCATAAAATGCAGATGATGGTTCCTTTAACCTATCTGGCCTGGGTGCTGAGGGCTGATAAATTCTTTAAAGGCATCGGTGAGCCGGCCACCTTCTCCACCACTCTCCCTCTGAATGACCGAAGCTTCAGAAACACGTTGTCCATCACCAGGACATGGTAGACTTTCAGGGTCTGGAAAGGCGTTGCACAAACTTTTCTTCAAGGTATCCTGAAGATGTTTCATCCTCTGCTCCCTCTGTGCAGGCAGGATGAGCTCTGCAATTTTACCTTGTAAAATGGATCAAGAAGGGTTGCCAGCCAGTAATGATCCCTCTCCTTGATACCACGAATCCTAGGGTCTTTTTGCAGGCTTTTCAGAATCAGAGAGCCCATGCAGCGTACATTTGAGGAGGTATGCGTGTCCTCTGGGTCACTGAGGATGACATTATCAGGAACTACCTCCTTCCAGCCATGTACAACTCCTTGGGTTTCTGGAGACTGAAAACCATGATCCCTTAAAGACTGCTGCCTGTCATCCGCCACATCCATGCTGACACATTAATCCTCCTCCTCCTGTGTGTTTGGCGGTACTACAGGAATGCTCTCTGCATACAGGGGGCCTTGAGAGGAAAGAAAGTCCTCCTGTTACTCCCGCTGTTCTGCCTCAAGTGCCCTGTCCATGATTCCACGAAGCCTGTGCTCCAGAAGGAATATTAGTGGGACAGTGTCACTGATGTGTGCATTGTCGCTGCTCACCATCCTTGTGGCCTCCTCAAATGATGACAGGACAGTGCATGCATCCTTGATCAGTAGCCACTCGTGTGGCGAAAAGAAGCCAAGCTCCCCTGAGACTGTCCTGGTGCCATGCTCACAGAGGTATTCATTGATGGCCCTCTGCTGTGCATGCAGCCGCTGCAGCATTGCCAATGTTGAGTTCCACCTAATAGGCATGTCACAAATGAGGCGGTTGGTGGGCAGGTTGAATTCCCGCTTAATGTCAGCCAGCTGGGCACTGGCATTGTATGAACACCGGAAATGACCACAGACTTTTCTGGACTGCCTCAGGATAGCCTGGGTACCTGGTCAAGAAATGCTGCACCACCAAATTCAAGATGTGTGCCAAGCATGGGACATTTGTCAAGTGTCCCTGTTGGAGGTCAGAGAGAAGGTTGGTGCCATTGTCACATACAAGCATTCCTGGCTCAAGCTGCTGTGGCGTCAACTACCTCTGAGCCTGCCCCCAGAGAGCTGACAGAATCTCTGCCCCAGTGTGGCTCCTGTCCCCAAGACAGACTAACTCAAGCATCGCATGACATCTTTTAGCCTGACTGCTTGAGTAGCCCCTTGAATGCTTAGGGAGCACTGCAGGTTCATATGACAATTCTGCAGAGGAGGCCACAGAGGTAGAAGAAGAGGAGGGGGTGGAGAAGGCGGATGTGGCAAAATCACCACCAGCTTTTTTTTTTTTTTTAATTGTTTATTTATAATATTTCAAAGTTGTACAATACAGAAGATCAAAAGAGTTATCCGTATAACAGTGATAGTACAACATCTTTATAGAAATATAACAAAACAAAAAAAGAAAAGAAAACAGAACTAAATAAAAGGACCGGTATATATAAATGTCAGAGTTAGGCTGCTTTCACACTGAGGCGTTTTACAGACGCTATTTAGCTAAAAATAGCAAAGCGCCTCAACGGTCCCCCCCAATCCACCCCAATGTGAAAACCCTGAGTGCTTTCACACTGGGGCGGTACGTTAGCAGGACGTTACAAAAAGTCCTGCAAGCAGCATCTTTGGGGAGGTGAGGGGAGCGGTAATATAGCGCTCCTCTACTGCCCCTGCTATTGAAATTATTATTATTATTATACAGTATTTATATAGCGCCGACAGTTTGCGCAGCGCTTTACAATATTAGGGCAGACAGTACAATACAATACAATTCAATACAGGAGGAATCAGCGCGTTTGACAGCCGCGATATATTTATGACATATTATTATTATTATTAAAGTTATCGTCCCCGTCATCTCCTCGCGATATAATGGCGAGGGGAGTGGAGGGGTTTCTACGACGAACGTCCTGAAAAACATTGCAGGACGATTGCATGGCGGGGTCACACTTTCGTGAGTCCCAAAAGTGTAACCCCACCTAACCCCCCCTGGCAACTCCGCGAAACGATAAAAATCGATTTATCGCAGACATTTTGCGGAGTCACACTTTCGTCGGATTGAGACTGTAAATATATATGGCCAGGAAAATAAATCA
>BLSH010466912.1:143563-154522 GCA_018402905.1 Glandirana rugosa | reverse complement strand
ATGGGTGGGCATGTATGTATGTGTGACAGATGGGTGGGCATGTATGACTGTGTATGGGTGATCAGGGGGTCCCTGCCTGTCACATAGCGGTGCTGTGGGCACTTCAGATCCTGCCCACAGCACCGCTGCATCTCCTCTCTCCCCCCTCTCCCCCCTCCCCTGTCACACTGCACCGATCGGTGCGGAGAGGGGGGAGACAAGCCGGCACTTCCGCCGGCTTGTTTACATGTGATGCTCCGTCATTTGACGGAGCGATCACATGGTAAACGGCCGCTCCAAGCGGCCATTTACCGGGATCCGTGATGCGCCGGGTCTCATAGACCCGGCGGTCACGGATGCTCCCAGGTGCGCGCCCCAGGGGGCGCGCGGGAGCGCGATTGTGGGAGGACGTTATATAACGTCCTCCCACAACAATGGGTGCCACTTGCCGACGTGTAACTACGTTACATGTCGGCAAGTGGTTAAACACCACCAAAGAAGTTTCTCTATCCATAGGACTTACTTATGAACATTGAGTCAATTTGAAATATTATTATTTATGGTTTATATGTTCAAACAAACTTTAGCACAATAACATTCTATGTGGTCTAAAAGACAGGATTATAGTTTGTGAAAGCACTATGATTTATTAAACGCAGCATAATCATCTCTGAGTTTACCTTCTACCCCAGAGAGATTGAATGTACACATAAGAGATTTCCCATCTCTATGGGTATGGTAGCTGCTGAATGAGCGCGGTACTCCTTTATCTCAATTTATTTCAATGTAACTTTGCAAGGTTATATTATCATACCAGCTGCTCTTAATACTAAATTGGTATTTTTCCAAGGCGCGGGTAAATCTGATTAAGATTAAGAAAGCATTAGACCGTGACCCATGTGTATACTGTTCGGGGCAAAGTCTCCCCTTTTCCAGTCACGGCTCATTCCACCAGGGCAGTTAGCACTTCCTGGGCTTTCAGACACCAGGCTTCAGTGTCACAGGTGTGCAAGGTGGCCACTTGGGCCTCAGTGCACAGGTTTACTAAGTTTTACAAAGTTGATATTTCAGCATCTGCGGATGCTGCCTTTGGCCGCAAAGTTTTGCAGGCGGCAGTGTAGGCGCGACTGGCGCCTCCTGAGAGGGCTCTGTTGGGTACAGTTGGTATTGTTTACCCACCCCTCTTACCTGACACAGCTTTGGGACATCCCACTTGTCAAAAGAAGGGCTGCGTCTGTCAGTGAACGTAAGAGAAAAAGGGATTTTATTAAAACTTACCTTAAAATCCTTTTCTCTGAGCTCACTGACAGACGCAGCACCCACCCCTCTGTGTTGCGTTTGTACGGCTTGTTACAAACTGATATGCTATGCACAGCAGGGGGGTTATATGTGAGAGAGAGGACGGTCCCCTGGGAGGGGTCAGCTTGCTTTCTTTCTATTTGCCTAGGTCTACTCCTAGTAGGATGTGCATATAACCCACTTGTCAAAAGAAGGGCTGCGTCTGTCAGTGAACTCAGAGAAAAGGATTTTACGGTAAGTTTTAATAAAATCCCTTTTTTTCATGTGGGGGTGGCTATTTTGATGCCCCCCCATGGCGCCCATGGCACTTGCCATGGGTGCCATACCCTATATACGCCACTGGGTACATAGTCCTCTGTAGATGCAACCAACAACTTGTATATTGATGAAAGCAAATGGGGTATGTACTTTTATTACACAGGTGTTTACCAGAGACTTAGGCAGGCTGTACCAGGGTGTTAATATCCTGTAATGTCATCCACCTCTGGGGGCTACATAATGCATACATCTAGTCTGACCAGTCTCCACTAGGTGTAGCAGCTGTCTATTTTCTGTGCCCGCTGGGAACTCAGGATTAGGTAGTACCAGAGTTAATAGAGAAGAGTAGGGGGATAATCCCCTTTAACCACTTGCCGACCAACCACAGTATATAGACTGCGGCAGGTCGGCCCTTTTGTGAGAAACGACGTACCTGTACGTTGTTTACTGCAATAAATACTGTGGGCACACGCGTGCGCCCAATGTTCACTGCGGGAGTGACTTGATATCCGCTGACCACCCACGATCGCGGTACAGAGAGGCAGAATGGGGATCAACCTATGTAATGAAGGAGGGTTCCCGTTCTGACAGGGGACAACTCAGAGATCTGCTGTTCCTAGTGATCAGGAACAGTGATCTCTGTGTTGTCCCAGTGAGCCCAGCCCCCACACAGTTAGAACACACCCAGGGAACACAGTTAACCCTTTGATCGCCCCCTAGTGTTAACCCTTTCCCTGCCAGTGTGATTTATACAGTAATCAGTGCATTTATTTAGCACTGATCACTGTAATAATGTCACTGGTCACCAAAAAGTGCCTTTTGGGGTTAGATTCCCAAATTCGCAAATTGCCACCATTACCAGTAAAAACATAAAAAAATAAATAAATAAAAGTCCATAAATTGCACCTATTTTGTAGACGCTATAACTTTTGCGCAAACCAATCAATATACGCCTATTGCGATTTTTTCTCCCCAAAAAATATGTAGAAGAATCCATATTGGCATAACTGATTAATAAATTTGTTTTTTTATATATATTTTTTTTTTGGATATGTTTTATAGCAGAAAGTAAAAATATTGTTTTTTTTTCAAAATGATCAGTCTTTTTTTGTTTATAGCGCAAAAAATAAAAACCACAGAGGTGATCAAATACCACCAAAAGAAAGCTCTATGTGTGGGAAAAAAAGGGACATCAATTTTGTTTGGGTACAGCGCAATTGTCAGTTAAAGCGACGGAGTGCTGTATCGCAAAAAATGGCCTGGTCGTTAAGGAGGTAAATCCTTCCGGGGCTGAAGTGGTTAAAGGAAGGTGTGATAGATAACTACTATAGTGATGCCACTGGTTGGATGTCCTTTGAGTGGTCAGGAAAGTTAAAAGTGGATATAAACCCGATTCATGAAATTTGACCTGGGCACATATATCTGTAATGTTTTCTTATCTCTCTCCAAAGCACTAAGTCCCGTGTATTTCTGCTGTTTCATTGCTCTGTTATCAGCATGATAACTTCTGACGAGTTCTCCATCAACTGAGATAAAACCAGGCTGCAATTTGTGTCATGGGAGGTTGATATAAATAGATTAGCAGGGAGCTTGACTTGTCACAGCACAGCTCTGCACATTCCTTCCTTCCTTTGCCAATGTGGGGGGGGGGGGGGGGGGGAGTTATTTCTACTTTGGAGGAAGGTGGGAATTGGTCTATGTTCACATGGAGGAGCGCTAAGTCTGGAGTGGGATCTATTGGTTTTTGAGAGATATAGGAGATTAAGGAGAAGATTTGTCTCCAATACGAGCTGAGAGATCTGCAATACCAGAAAATGTGTGATATGGACCCAACGGAGCCACATGCTCTCCAACACGTTTTAGGTGTGTTAGGGTAAATTTTTGACAGTCTGTATGGGGTTAGATACCATCTGTGGATAATTTTTTGATAGAGTTCCCAGTGGTTTGTACAGTGGGATGCTTCGTGGGTGGTTTTAAAAGCCTTTCTCCATTTCGCCACGGGTGTGTTGGTGTTGAGTTCAATGTCCCACTTGGAGAGAGTAAGCATTTGTGAATGGGGGTTCTGATCATTCAGTGCTGTGTATAATGTTGAAATGCCGTGTTTCGGGTATGTGGCGTGGGAGTAGAATTGGTGGAATGGTTATGGGAGGCTTGTTGTTGGTGGAAGGTTATATGTTCTTAGGTAGTGTGTTATTCTAGTATGATTGAATGCTTCTGAGGCTGGTAGGTTGTAGGTTTGTTGGAGTTGTTTGAACGATTTCTGACTCTTGTGTAGTTGGAGATCTGATAGCGTGTTAATCCCATATGAAGTCCAGTGTCTAATTGTGAGGTTCGGGATTAAATGTTCTAAGGCTGAGATGGGAATGGGGTAGCGATGAAGAGGCCTTGGCGTAGAGGGGTTATGTGTGGTCCACTTCCATACCTTTAGTTAGGCGGATACTGCTGGGAAGGTCGACGGTATGGTTAGGTCGGAGCTGGCTGATACAAACAAAAGGGAGTTTGTCAGTTTGTTGGGATTTCCCTGGGGGGGATTCCATTAAAGGCCAGATTTTGTTGGGGGATGGGTGCCACCAAAAGTATATTTGGTCTAAAATAGCTGCTTGGTAGTAAGTGTGGATGCAGGGTAGACCAACCCCGCCCTGATAGTGGTGTCTAGTTAACACATTTCGGGAGCACCTAGGGGGTTTGTTATCCCAAATGAATTTAGATATTTGTTTTAGAATTGTGTGGAAGAAAGAGAGGGGATTTTGAATTATAATTGTGCGGAATAAGTAAATAAGTTTGGGCAAGACTAGCATCTTGAAGGCTGCTATTCTTTCCAGTGTGGACAGGCCCTACGTGCGTAGTTGGAGGAGTATTTGAGGGAGTTGTTTTAGGAATGTTTTAAAATTGAGGTTGAATAGTTGTGTCGGAGAAGGAGGCAACTTACCAAGTATGGGATAGCTTGGTCAGTCCAGGCATAGGGGAGTTCAGTTTTTAGGCATGAGGTTTGCCTATCGGAAAGTTTCAAGGGAAGTATTACGGATTTATTGGAGTTTAATTTGTAGAATGATGCTTTACTAAAGTGATGAAGAATTTCTTGAAGTGCTGGGAGGGATTGGTCTGGGTTGGAGATCATGAGGATTATGTCGTCTGCAAAAAGACTGATCTTATGGTCAGATCCGTTGCAGGGGATCCCAGATATTCGTATGTCCTGTCTAATTTTTGCGGCTAGGGGTTCCATTATGAGGGCAAATATAATAGGGGAGAGAGGACATCCTTGGCGGGTGCCATTAGTGATCCTGAATGGTTTGGAGAGAAATCCATCTGCCAGCACTTTGGCCGAAGGGTTGGAGTAGAGAGAAAGGATTGCTTGCTGAAACCACGCATGAATGCCAAATTTATTCAGTACAGCTTTGAGGAAGCCCCAGTTCACTCTATCGAACGCCTTCTCTGCATCCAGGGAGAGGAGCAGAGAAGGCGTTTTTGTCTGTCTGGCGTGGTGAATTAAATTTATGACCCTCCTAGTTGCATTCGGGGCTTGTCTGTCTGGTACAAAGCCGACTTGGTCAGGGTGGATCAACGCAGAGAGCAGGGCCTTGAGTCTAGATGCTAAAACTTTGGCAAACACTTTAATATCAGTGTTAAGAAGGGATATGGGTCTGTAGTTGGCCGTAGAGGATGGGTCTTTGTCAGGTTTAGGGATTGTCACAATAGTGAAATGTAGCAATTCTAAGGGGTAGGAGCTGGAGGAGGCAGCAGCATTGAAGAGGCCTGCAAGCTGGGGTGATAAGACGTCCACAAATTGTTTGAAAAACTCATTGCAGTATCCATCTTCTCCAGTTGCTTTATTTCTGGGAAGAGATTTGATCGCGTTATAGACTTCCTCAGGCGTGAAGGGTGTGGATAATTGAGCCCTTTGTTGAGGTGTAATGGACGGTAGGTCAACTGAAGCGAGGAAATCTTGTATAAGTGACATTGTCGGTTGGGGGGCGTCTGGGTTTCCATTTAAATTATAAAGTGAGGAGTAATAGTCGCTAAAAGCATCTGCTATATCGTGTGGGTTGGTCAACAAGTTTTTGGTAATGGGATGAAAGAGGGAGGTTATTTTAGTTTTGGTTCTTTGGGTCTTAACATGGTGGGCCAGCAGGGAGTTGGCTTTGTTGCCCAAGGCGTAATAGTTTGCCTTACGTATTCTGAGATTATTTTCAAATTTGTAGAGAAGTGCTCTGAGCTTTTGTCTCCAAGTGAGGATTTCGGCGGACATTGTTTGGGAAGGGCTTTGTTTGTTTTCTTTTTCTAGGTATTCTATTTTGGCTAAAGCCTCGTCAATTTGCTGCGTCCCCCTTTTCCTAGCATTGTTATTAAGTTTTATAAGGACTCTTCTCATATAAGCTTTGTAGGTTGACCAGAGAACAAACCTGCTGATATCTGGCTGGTCATTGAGTTCAAAAAATGTATGATGCTCTTCAGTAATAGTTTTGGTGGTGTCCGAGTAAGCGAGAAGTGAGGGGTTGAGTTTCCAAGTTCTTAGTAGTTTGTTCATTCGGGGCCCCACTGTGATGGATATAGGGGAATGGTCGGACCATGTTATGGTGCTGATTTTGGAGTCCGAGATCTCTTGGAGCGTTTGTTTGTCCACTAGAAAAAAGTCAATGCGTGAATAGGACATTTGGGATGCGGAGAAGTAGGAAAAATCTCTTTCCGAACCATGGTGACATCTCCAGATGTTGAATAATCCATTCTTGTGAAGGGTGGGGTTGAGAGCTGGTCGTTGGTGACGGGACTTTGTTTTAGTGTCTATGTTGGGGTCTCCAACAGCGTTAAAATCACCACCCATGATTAGGCGGCCGCAACTTATTTGGGTAACTTTCCAATATAGTCTGTTGAAAAATCATATTTGTTGTTTGTTCGGTCCATATGCATTTACTAGAGTGTATGGGGTGTTGTTGATATCACAGGAGACTATCAAATATCTTCCATTGGTGTTGATCATTGTCTGGTGCATCTTAAGTTGGAGCGTGTCTCGGAATGCTATCAGCACGCCGCTCTTCTTTTTTGTGTTGGAAGCTAGTAGAATCTGGTGGAAGTTTTTCAGGTTGAATGATGGTGTTTTGGATAATGCAAAATGTGTCTCCTGGACCAAGAGAACATCTGCCTGAAGTTTGTTGGCCTCTTTAAGCAGGGCAGCTCGTTTCTGAGGCATGTTCAGGCCTCTAGCATTTAAGGAGATGATCTTAAAGGACATGCTGGGGTATAGGTGGTGGGTGAGAGGCACGGATTGATTGGAATGTTCAGAGAGAGAGTATGGTGTGTCAGGTACTGGTACCGGGAGGGGGATGTAAGGTACTTAAAAAGCGAGAGCCCAAGAGTGAAGAGGTTCTCGGGTTCAATGGGCAGTAACTACTGCACCTACATTATAAAGGGGGTAGCAGACTTACCTAACAATAACAGGTAGGTCTGAGAACAACAGTTCAGGCCAACAGGCACAGCCGAGTTGAGTTGTAGGCTGCCAGCACTGTTTGGTGGGTGCACGAACAGGGTCTGGTGGAGTTTTCATTTGTTTTGTCGTGTGTCACTTGTGTCCGTTGGACGGTTCTCTTCGTTCCATGTGATCTTCTTCAGGTAGGATGTGCCAGGCTCTTAAGTAATTGAGGTCCTCCTTCAGCGTGCGTGCCACATAGGTCTTGTTCTGGTGGGTAATCAGAAGTTTAGTAGGGAACCCCCATTTGTAAGGGATTTTGTGATTAACCAGTGCTTTGGTGATTGTCGCTAGTTGGCGGCGGTTCTCCATCGTTGCCTTGGAGAGATCAGCATACAGGCTAACGGAGTTGAAGGGCTCCGGCAGTCTGTTGCTGTGTTTAGCTGCATACATGACACAGTCTTTAATGTTGAAAAAATGGATGCGCGCTAGGACATCCCTGGGTGTGGATGGTGGCAGGTGGGGAGGCTTGGGTAGTCTATGTGCCCTGTCAATTTCAAGGTCTCTCTCAGAAAGGTCTGGTACGAGGGTGAGCATGAGTGATTGAATGATTTTTTTCAGATCGGGTTGTTGGACAGATTCTGGAATGTTAGGAAATGTAATATTGTTCCTTCTGGAACGGTCCTCTAAGTCTGCCATCTTTAATTGGATTTGTTGTAATTCCTCTTCGTGCTCAGTGAGCGCATCCACAGTATCATTATGAGCATTGTACAAGTCACCCATTTTAGCCTCCATATTATGGATGCGTTGATCATGGTGCTTTACAGTGACAGATAGAGAGGAGACAGCTGAGGAGAGGTCATTGTACAGGGTCTGCCTAAGGGACAGGAGCATATTTTTCATGGACTGTTCTGACAGGGGCTGATCTGAAGCAGGGAATGCCTCTAGTGCTGGCAGTTGCTGAGAGGAAGGGAGTGTGCAGGGCTGTGGAGGCTCGGGCTCTCCTGTTCTTAGCCTGGATTTTGCAGGGCTGACCGTGGAAAGTGAAGCAGGAGGAGAGGACTCATCCTGTATGTTAGGTGGGGTAACAGACCCAGAGCCCTGGTGGAGAGCATAGTTAGATGGAGAGGAGAGCTACGCTGTGGTTTCTTGGGTTTCTATGAGGCCCGGCATTGAGAAGAAGTCTGTCAATTTCTTGGGGGTTTTGTACTCCTTCCTTCTATTTGACATCTTGCCTGATCGCTGTTCAGGTGGTGAGGAGTAGATCAATATGTATTCGTCCCTGTTGTGTGTCATTGTGCGGTCACTGGAGCTGGAAAGCCAGGGAGCTATCTCTCTATGTAGCCATTCAGCAGTGCTGTTAAGCCACGACCCCTTTTAAGCTGCCATTTTTAGACCTGCGCTGTCTCCTTCTAAGTGGCGTATTAGAGGGCAGAGTAGGATTTGGGTCCGAAGGGTGTTCCAAGATGGCCACCACAGCAAGGCCTTAGAGTGTTACTGGAAATTTTTTTTTCTCCCTTTTGCTTTATAATTTGTAAAATTGTATATTGAGCCCTTGTTGGTTTATGCAGCAGGTGGGTGATCTGTTCAGAGCTCGCTTGGGGTGGATTTCTGGACAGTTGTGGGGATTTACTGTATTCCTGGGTGTAGCAAGATGGCCGCTGTGGAGGTTCTTAGTAGGTCGCAATGAATCCCCGGGCTTGCGTTAGTACGGCGCGGCCGCTCGGTGCCCTGAGTGTGGTGGGATGCCGTGGACGCTGCAGGGAGGGCTGCTCTGGTGTTTTCCTACTCAGATGGAGGCTTTTGGGAGTGAAAAGAGGAGCGGGAGAGCGGAGGATGAAGCAGTAGGCCAGACAGTCTGGCGGCCTAAATAATATACAATGGCTGCAGGTAATCTGCCCGATATCAGTATCAGGACGTGGTGGGGAGTGCAGGGAGAAGGGCTGGTATGTTGGTACCTTCTGTCCTGTATTGTAGGGGGAGGATTGCTCAGGATTGAGGTGATTGCCCCGGAGCTCCTTCTCTGTGCGTCCACCGCCGTTCCTGCCAGGCCACACCCCCCGGGATGAGGTTTTAATGCTTTATTGTAGAACTTGGATAGGAGACGGGAATGGATGGGATACTCCAAGTTAACTGACTCAAAGCGAGGACAACTTCTCCCTATCTCTATACATCAGACTGTCAGTGGCACTACATAACAGACTGATCTCAGTAATGCAGGTAGCAGACTGATTCCAGTGAAGCAAGTAGCAAGCTGACCCCAGTAAAGCATGTGGCAAAGTGATCCCAGTGAAACAAGTCCCCTTTTAAGCAGAAGAGGATAGGCTGGACTTTGTTTCTTCAAGACACACACCAGTATCTCCTTTCTAGCTCACACAACCAGTTAGCTGACTATGAGGAGCAGGAGGGGGATTCTAGGAACTCAGTCTCAGGGTTCCCTTTATGGGTCTGTACTCACACCATGTCCAGGAACACCCGGTAGCCTCCTTCCAACTTCCAGATGACACTTTGCCACTGTGATACCAGACAGGATCCGAGGACATCCCTCTCTGTCAGCTTTAAAGGAACTCTGGGCTGTGGCTTCAGCAACTCCAGCTAGGCCTCCTGGATAGGCCCCCAAGCCTAGCAGCCAGGAGCTGATCACGCACCTCCACCCCTGAGGTCTGGGTGGGAAAGAACTCCTGACCTTGAGCCCACGTGCTCCTTTGTATATGGATACAGTCACCCAAAATGCAGTGGGGCACCTCCCCTAGTAATTGGTCAGAACTGCATCCACATACACCTGCTGTCACTGGCTGGGTTTTCCTCCCACTGTCCAATAGGAACCCATACTACTGGACAGTGTAAAACATTCCAGACCACATGAATCAGCACCAGAGCACACCGAGCAGACCTTACTCGAATCAAGGCTCTCTGATAAGCAGACAGCATCTAAATTTACCAATCTGTTCTCCCGTTAAGCAGAGAAAGCCAAAAACTATATACACTCACTAACACCCAAACTAGTAGGGTGCTACACTCACCCCCACCAAAAATGAGCCAAGTCCTCATTGGCTCCAGGCAGCCGCACCTACAAAAAGGCTAAGTGGAGTATCCCATATTTTGGAAAGGGGAAAAGGGAAATAACAAATGAACAGGGCCTTGGGGCATACCCCATATGTGGCCAGTAGGTACAAATATATTTGTTGTATAAAATACTTCAAATTTTAGGTAGGACTCTACCAAATGCACCTTGTTAGTGCACCCCCCCACCCTGCCAAACATAGAAATGATTGGGGAGGGGGTAAATGCAACCAATACATCCTGACTAACTATGCTATATAATAATATAATCATATGTACACAGTACAATGCCTCAGCAGAGGCCTGAAGATTCCCTGCAGTCCTGCAAAGAAAAGAGAACATACTCAAGCAAGAAATGTATGTACATCCTGAGCAACTATTAGTGGGAACAAGTCTATAAAATATTTGCAGCGCCCCTTGAAAATGATGAAGCAATAATGATTATAACCGCAGGATCCTATATGGATGGTGAGTCCGCTGGAGAAATACAGATAATAGGAACAAGGGTGATTATCAACGAGTCCTACATGTATGTAAAGAACGAACTCATACAAGAGAAAAGAAACGTCCTGACGTCCCTTAGAAGTCCGGAGACGACTCCGTAACATGACACATGTATACTAATATAATAATATATCGTATCAATCAGTCCTACATAACCAACGTAAATGGGGGAGGGGTTAGTAAAGATACAAACCGTCCCACCCCCCCACGTGATTGTTCCACGTAAACCATCTCAGGATGGATTTTAAACTTCATAAAATATGTTGTTTATATAAACATGGATGACCGGTGTATACCCCATACGGGGTTCCGGGACAAGTAAACAATAAAGGGAAAAGGGGAAAGGTTTTATACCCTATGAGGTGAATCGGAAAAACATCCACGCCGACGGACCTCGGTTACTCCTGAACCGAGTAAAAACCACCCCCACTCACATCGTGGGATGATCAAACCCA
>BLSH010466912.1:119539-133821 GCA_018402905.1 Glandirana rugosa | reverse complement strand
GAAGTATTAGGGTAGTCATCTTACTAGTTCTAGCATCAATAGAGTGTCATTGATCTCCGGAGAAGGCCTTCTCAGGAGAGCACTGAGGTTACGGTCTAATACATATTACAAAGAATTCAATCAGTACCATTAAGAGTTTCAACACAATGTAGGGAGATATAAATCTTACCCATTCCTGGGGTGAGTTGTAGAGGGCTCGCCTCCTCCCGGGGCGCCGACCGAGTGTTCATAGTGTCGGACAGAATCCTCTTCTTGTCGGGAGTGATGGAAGTGTCAGGTTGTCTTGGGTCAATCGACCTTGGGGAGGGAGTGAGGTTTTCACAGGAAGAGAGAGTGTTAATTATAGAGCTGGAGCTTACGTGTTTTTTGGTCGGTCAGCGCGGATTCCGGGAAGAGGCGAGCCCTCCATCTGTTAGACGTAACTTTTCAAACAACTGTAACCAAAGCAGAGGTACATGAGAGGAATAGAATATTCATTGCATCAAGTAGGATCTCCGAGAGTGAGACAAATTATAAGTATAAGAAGAGAGGGGAAGATGAAGAGAGAGATTTTAGAGGGATGAACAACAAGAAAATAAAATAACCAGTGCTCTACTGTATACGTGTGTATACTTATAAGTTCAGCTGTTGCTTCATAGTGGTGGAGAGCAGAGGCTAAAGAAGGATCGGGATACTTAGATGCTTCAGGTTCTAAAAGATACTGGCTCGGAAATGGAGAGTCTGTCCATTGTTGATTGCCGTGGTTGGCTATCTATGTGGTCTCCTATTTCGTATAGCTGACTCTGAGGGGATAGTGGTATAGTCTGTGGGTCAGATCGGCTTGGGGTCCCAATTAGGGGTAAGTTCAGCAAAGGAGCCAGCTGATTATCTCTGTGAGGTTGCGGGGATCCTCAGTGGCTAAGTCTCTTGACTATAGAGCCTTGATCAAGGAGTTTGCACTTGATGTAGAACTATTGCGTGGTAGTATAAACAAAAACAGAAAGAAAAAGTCCCGATATGGGTTTATAGTCTTGCAGAGAGAGCCAAACTTTGAAGAGGCGAACAGGTGGGAAGTTGTAGAAAATCTTTAGTTAATTTTCTACTTCCTGGCGTGGGCGTCTGTGAATTGGGGATGCCGTGGGGCTATTGAAGGATCCGTTTTCATATCCTGGGGATCTTTGAGGTCTCGGAGAGGCAGATCTTCTCCTTCTAAGATGGAAATCATCTCGGACCGGGAGAGTATCCATGGATGAGGCGCGGGGCAGGTGTGAGACTTGTAGGTCGCTGTACCAGTTTGGTACCTCTACTCTGGGAAGGTCAAGTGTGTCACAGAAGTTAGGGAGGTCTTCCGGGACTTTGAGTAGTGCCGTGCGACCCTGATGAGATGCTGCTAGGCAGAAGGGAAACTTCCATTTATATTGAATGTTTCTTGAGCGAAGTTCATCCAGTAGAGGGCGGAGGTCTTTTCTGTGTTTTAGGGTTATTGGAGACAGGTCCTGGAAGATTTTGATTTCTGTCCCTTGGTATAAGAGAGAACGGCGAAGTCTTGCGTTTCTCAGGATGTCTTCCTTGAGTCTGTAATTGACAATGTGGCAGATGACATCCCTGGGAGGGTCGGAGTCTCTGCCTCTTGGTCTGAGTGCTCTATGTAGGCGTTCAAACTCTACGGGGGTTTCTGGCGGGCGGCCAAGGAGGTAATTGAAAATAGATATAGTGGCCTGGGTGATCCTGGTCGGTTCTATTGTTTCAGGTATGCCTCTCACTCGGACGTTATGTCTGCGGCCTCTGTTATCGAGGTCTTCCAGGTGGCGGTGGAGGTTTCTCAGTATTGTGTCTTGGTGGCATGTTTTGGATTATAATTGATGGAGCTCCATATCATGCCGTTCAGTGGTTGATTCAATATTGTCTATGCGATTTGTCACTATCTGCAGTCCTTGCTTTAGGTCTTTGATGGCCGCTGCTAATGCTGATTTTATATCTTCCGCTACCGTTTTCAGATCCTGAATGTTCAGTGGTTGTGGGTAGTTCGGTGGTGGAGGTGTAGGTGCGGCGGCTTGTTGTGTGGGGGGAGCAGAGGCAGTAGATGTTCTGATAGGGGTTTGTGTTTCGCGTATTTGCGAGCGAAACATTTCAGGTATATTATGACCCCCTTGAATCTCATTGTCCCTGGGGGATCTGGACGTGACTGTGGCGGGGTGTCACGGTTTTTCCCCATTTTGGGAGTTGATTCAGCCCCTTGTAGTTAGAAAATATGTGAAGAAAAAAAAAAAAAGAGAGCTCACCTCTGGGTCCTGTGCCTGTTGTATTAGGCCTCCATTATACAGGGGAGGTCAGGCCTGAATCTTTGTTGCATTTTTTTTTTTGGCCTCGTTTTTTTGGGGGTCAGGGGGGGTCCACCTGAAGTAGTAGTGCTTGAGGGTGGGTTCCCCTGGGTGTGCTAGGCCGTCGGCAGGTCTGTGGGGGTGGATGATGAGGCATTCGTCCGGGATGGATCCCGGCGCTTGTAGGCCGCAAAGCCGCGGCCTCGATTTTCGGCCCGGCGGGGACCAGGCATCGATCGGCCTGATATTAGGCTTGGATTGCAGCTCGGGATGTGGTGGATGCGATTAGGGTGGAACGGGCTCTCACCCTTTCAGCTGGAGCACGTATTCCTCCTGATTTCTGTTCTGGAGCGCGGAGCTCTGTGGATGAGCGTCCGCTCTGGCCGACGTCCTGACACGCCCCCCCATAGTCCCATTCTTTGTCCACTTCTGATCCCCAGTCTGCTATTCCCTCCTCTATGGACCCAAAATGGTGCAAAAAGCTTGGTGATCCCTCATCAATAATCCCCGGTCTTTCTTCGCATGAAGGACTGGTGGACTCTGACCTCGGGATCAGATGGGTCCCCTCTGTAGCTTTAAGAGCCGAAAGATGGGTCACAGGGATGGCTGCTGATAGCGGTAGCTGCTGTATTTGTTGCCCTGTCCTAACTTGTTGAGCGTTTTGCATGGTAGAAATGCAGGTCTCTCTGGTTTGGCAGACAGTGGTGTGGGTGTAGACCACTGGTCCCGGCCCCAGCGGCACCTTCAGAGTATGTCTGTCTCCCCCAGAAGTAGTCAAGACAACAGGCATAGGCTTTCTGTGGTGAACCCTGTCTTCCAAGTAACTTGTAGGACCCTTGGTTGACAGTCACTAGGCTCTAGCTGCAGCAGCATCTCCCCACAATGGCTGCACTGACCCCAGGCACGCAGTCTCACCGTCACCCGTCGGCATCTGCCACATACCAGACCGATGTGTTCCTTATCTTTGGTACTGAATAGCGCCAGGCTCCCAAGGGGCATCAATCTCGCTCTGGTGTCAACCAGTGTGCAGCTCTGCAACCCAGTCAGTTTCCCTGGCTCTTCGCCATGTATAGTAACTCCGGTCTCTGCCATCTTGCTACTCAGCACATGCAGCTTCCTCTCGGCTACACCCGGAAGTGGAAGTGACGTCACGGCTCACTCCGGATTGGCCGACCATGAGCAGCGACTCCGCCCACATCAGGTTAACTGACTGCATGGCAGCAACTCCACCCCTAGAGAGGGTCTCCCCAGCGCAATCTCTCCCATGCTGCACATTAAGTCTTTCACTGCTGTCACTCGACCACCGTCCTGCATCAACAAGTGCTGCTGTGAAGCAGACAGCATCAAGCACAGCAGACACACAGAGAGCACTCTCTCTCCAGTGCTCCGAACCACAATCTTCACCGCTGTGACTTGGAAATGTCCTGCTACTAGTGACTGTGCAGCAGACATTCACTTTCATAGTACACATGCTCACACGGCCCTCATCAGCCGCCATTTTGACTCCTGAATAATCTTTCCCTTTTTCAATCTCTGGCAGTATGGTTGCACTAATCACTGTAGAGCAGACATTAGCATAACACACTTTATCTTTGATTGTGGTCCCGCAATCCACATGGCAAGACATGGCAACTTCTAAAGCACTTTATCCGGCTGTTGCTACTGACATCCACTGCTGCGATAATTCAGGGGATATATCCCGGACTGATGAGCCCCCACGTATAACCGTACCCCCGAAGGAGCTGCTGATTTATATGACCCAGGCCTCCTTCTGATTATCCTGCAGCCCGTCACAATGGATTTCCACACTGTCAGGTGCACACACAATCTGACTTGTTACTCCAATGACCAGTCTAGGGGATGAGTTGTGATGCTTTATTGTAGAACTTGGATAGGAGAAGGAAAAGGATGGGATACTCCAAGTTAACTTACTCAAAGCGAGGACAACTTCTCCCTATCTCTATACATCAGACTGTCAGTGGCACTATGTAGCAGACTGATCTCAGTGATGCAAGTAGCAGACTGATTCCAATGAAGCCAGTAGCAAGCTGATACCAGTAAAGCATGTAGCAAACTGATCCCAGTGAAACCAGTCCCTTTTTAAGCAGAAGAGGATAGGCCGGACTTTGTTTCTTCAAGACACTCACCAGTGTCTCCTTTCTAGCGCTATGTAGCAGACTACCAACGGCACTTAATAGCAGGCTGAGTTTAGTGAAACAAGTCCCCTTTTAAGCAGAAGAGGATAGGCCAGACTTTGGTTCTTCAAGACACTCGCCAGTGTCTCCTTTCTAGCTCACACACCCAGTTAGCTGACTATGAGGAGCAGGAGGGGGATTCTAGCAACTCAGTCTCAGGGATCCCTTTAGGGGTCTGTACTCACACCATGTCCTGGGACAGCCGGTAGCCTCCTTCCAACTTCCAGGTGACACTTTGCCACTGTGATACCAGACAGGATCCAAGGACGTCCCCCTCTGTCAGCTTTAAAGCAACTCTAGGCTGTGGCTTCAGCAACTCCAGCTAGGCCTCGACCAGGCCCAGCATCTAGCAGCTTCCTGTATAGGCCTCAAGCCCAGCAGCCAGAAGCTGATCACACACCTCCACTCCTGAGGTCTGGGTGGGCAGGAACTCTTGACCTTGAGCCCACATGCTCCTTTTTATATGGATACAGTCACCCAAAATGCAGTGGGGTACCGCCCCAGGTAATTGTTCAGAACTGCATCCACATACACCTGCTGTCACTGGCTGGGTTTTCCTCCCACTGTCCAATAGGAACCCATACTACTGGACAGTGTAAAACTTTCCAGACCACATGAATCAGCACCAGAGCACACCGAGCAGACCTTACCCCAATCAAGGCTCTCTGATAAGCAGACAGCATCTAAATTTACCTATCTGCTCTCCTGTTAAGCAGAGAAAGCCAAAAACGGTATACACTCACTAACACCCAAACAAGGAGGGGGCTACACTGAAGACAGCAGATATACATGTAAAATGTATGTAGGGAGATTTGTTTAATACCGGTGTATCATCTGAGGCTGAACACTTCACTGGGTATATGTGAGGGTTTACATCCACTAATATCCATGGGAGGGCAGAAAGGGCCACTGGGGAAGAATGTTGTTCAATCCATGCCCATAATTTGTACTGTGGTGAAGTACACCATGTCAGTACCCTGGATAGATATACAGCTTTGTAATATTACACTAAGTCAGGGAGGCCAATGCCTCCCTTTCTTTTGGGAAGGGTTAGAAGAGCAAGCCTCATCCAACCCATTTTGTCACTCCAAATAAACTTGGTTAACATGATGTGCAGAGAGGCAGAAAATGAGTGGGATATTTTATTGGGTAACGATTGGATCAGATATAGAATTTGGGGTAATAAGGTAATTTTGAAAGTGTTTCATAGACCAAACCATGTAAGGGTTAACCCTTGCCATTTTTAAAGGTCCACTCAGATTTTTGCCAACAAGTAGCCAAAGTTGGTCTTGTACAATGTAAATCGGTTCAAAGTAATGTTGGTGCCTAGAAACTTCATAGCAGAAGGAGTCCAGTGTAATGGATACGATTGTTTTTATTTGGCCACTATATCACATGAAAGAGAATGTACAGGGCCTCAAACTTCGAATAGTTGAGAGAAGTTTGAAAGCTCCCCATACTGAGTAAACAAATGTATTAACACAGGCAGGGATGTATCAGGATCTGTAAGGCAAAATAGGATATTGTCAGCATAAGCAGCAAACTTGTGCTCCATTTTCAAGAGGTAAAGCTCATGAATAGCCGGGTAAAATCTCACCTTGCACAAGAATGGTTCAAGGGTCAAGATGAAAATTAAAGGTGACCGGGGGGCTTCCCATTTGATAGGGGAAAATAATCATATCGGGTTTCATTCACCTTCACTTCAGCTATGGGGTAAGATTAAAGGGCTGGAGAAGAGCACAATAATTTGGCAAACAGGAAGTACAAAGGCATGGTTTGAATAGGAAGTTCATGGGAGGAGCAAGGACTTCAAGGGTTACCAGGAACAAGAAAGTAATGTTGTCCAAGGAATCAGGCTGTCCAACATCTCAGGTGGCACAGTAAGAGCTACTGCCAGATAAAAGAGAGGTCTTGAGTTCTGACACTGGTCCTACATGTATACTAAATGTACCAATTGAGATTATTTGTTCTATTTTAAAACTTGAACACAACCTCTGCAGTAAACACATCTTAAACACAAAGGCATGCTCATCAATGCCCGGGACCAGGGAATCCTGCGGTAAAGAATCAAACATTAAGGCAGCCACTTGTGTGCAGCAATAATGTAAAGAGTTTCTCAGTGAGATGTTTCATCCCATGGCACTACACACTTGTAACTAATGTACTGTATGTTTGCATTAGGAGGGGCGTGCAGAACCTTTGCACACTCCACCAATCCACTCTGTTGTCTCCCTCCCAGTCTTGGATTGAGTTCCTCCAAGCACATAGCGGGCCCCATGCAAGCTTAATAACTCTCCTTCACATTGAGTTACACAATATTATACTCCTTCTAGTTATCTAAGGAAGCATTTGCATATGTCCACAAAACATATAAGAATGTCAAATTGACCTCATCATTTTGTAGATCATATGATGGGTGACCAAAGGAGATTCTTCAATAATATGATATTGATACATATGCCAGCCATGTATTTTTTATGATGACTTTTTAAAAAACATTAATCAATCTATCAATTTTGTATGAAGTTTAAGCAGTTGCATTAGTTCCCGTAAAGTCAATTTTTTTTTATTTTTCTGGTGTTATAGGATTATGAAAGACCTGGGATGGGATCTAGAAATAATGGTTGTAAGTCAAGATTGTGCCTAACAGAGGAAGTGGCTTAAAGCGAAATGATTAAAGAGAACCTGTGTCTTGTCACTGTATACACTGCACATGATGTACCCACAAAATGCTCCTAATTATTGTGCCACAAATGAGTCTCACAGATACATACCTCGGGACAAAGGATCTTTTTTTTTAATTAAACCTTTCCATTTCATTTGCTTTTCTTCACACAATAAAACAATACTTTAAGCCTACCGTAAAGCCTCCCAGCACGAAATGGCTATGCTGGATGTATGCATGCTGTATATGTGGCAGCGTGGCATTACTATTAGAGTTGAGCGAACACCTGGAAGTTCGGGTTTGGCGGGTTCGGCCGAACTTCGCAGAAACGTTCGGGACCGAACGTTACCTGAACTTGACCCCGGACCCCGAACCCCATTGAAGTCAATGGGGACCCGAACTATTCGGCACAAAAATGGCTGTAAAAAAGTCCTGGAAAGTGCTAGAGGGCTGCAAAAGGAAGAAAATGGGAGATGTTATTAGATCTGCAATCTGTCCCTCAAAGCAGTAGTAGTAATCGCTACCTAGTTATTATCACTGCAATCTGTCCCTCACAGCAGTAGTAGTAATCTCTACCTAGTTATTAGATCTTCAATCTGTCCCTCACAATCTGTCCCTCACAGCGCCGGCAGCATCCTCTCCCTACACTAACCTGAGAGCATGTGACATGCAGCACTGTGACTCCAGCCTCATATAGAGGCTGGGTCACATGATGCACTGGCCAATCACAGCCATGCCATTAGTAGGCATGGCTGTGATGGCTTCTAGGGAAAACCAGTGAAACGCTTGTGGATTGGCTGCCCTGCAGCTATTCAACATGCGTGATAAAATACCAGAACCCAGAACCCGAACCCGGACTTTTTCTCAAACGTTCGGGTTCAGGACACGGACACCCGAAAGTTCGGTACGAACCCGAACTTTACAGTTCGGGTTCACTCAACTCTAATTACTATATATCACCTATATGAGTACAGATGGCAAAAAATGGTTAACATTTTGAAAGCTGGGAAAAATATAAATTAGCACGGAAAGGCAAATAGTTTCTAAAAGCTACCACCATGTAAAAAACTATTCCAGAATCACGTGATCCTACTGTGCAACAGTGTTTTCTCAGTATTTGCCTTTCCATGTTAATTAATACTTTGTTCAGATTTCAGAAGTGGCAGGTGACGCTGTGACTGTACAGTATGGGACAGATTCGGAAACAGATATCACTGGGCTCTTATTTCTTCTTACATGATTACTCCATTTCCTCCCTCTCATGTCTGTCTTCCTCGGGGGGAGGATGACCTGACAAGCAGCACTGGGTGTCAGCCTGTCTTTCTCTTCTCTTCCAACTCCCTGGCTGGACTCTGGAGTGGATACAAATGTGGTGGGCTAATGATAGGAGAATAAATGGGGTACTGAGGGTTCAGCCATGCCAGTTCCCATTGGTTGAAGCAGTGGGATGGAGGCAGCACAGCTGTAGTAATCCTGTGTCCCTCCTCATGCTGGACTGGCCTGGGGTCAGGGTTGCCAACCTTCAGTAAATTTACAGATAGTTTGTAAGGCTCCATTTACACGGGATGCTGATTCAACCTCCCCTTAACATTTTATCTTGACAGTTAGAAACCGGCATCTAAAACATCCATTTTGCCGCGTTTTGCATGCCGCGGCCAGGGACATTTTGCTGTGTTCGCATCTAGGAGCGTTTTTGAAAAAAACATTTTAATTTTTTAAAATGGAAACACCTGTAAACGAAACGCTCCTAGACGCGAGTTACCGCATTTAGGTACATTTACAAGCTGTTTGGCATTTCAAATTCCTTTGAACTGGCATCTGAACCCATTTTTTTGTTTTCTAAAAAAGCCTCTAAACTCAACTGCCTGGAAATGACCTTAAATGACCCTGTGTACCTAGACAAAACCACTCATGGGTCCCTTTCATCCTCTCTCCTGATAATATTAAAAAACATGCTAGCCTGTATATCGCCAAGGAATTTTGTTCTTATTATTCCTCACTTTACAATCTCCCCCCTGCCCCCTAGTACGTGCACTCCCCTGAGGGCCCCATAGACCTGGAGACTTACATAGCAGAGACGGCGCTACACACTATCTCCCCTGAGGAGTCCAGTGATCTGGACTCCCCTATTTCGGACTCTGAAATACTTCAGGTCATTAAGGGCTTGAAAAATGGAAAGAGCCCAGGCCCAGACGGGTTCACGCCCCGATTTTATAAGACCTTAGCGCCTCAGTTAGCCCCACTACTGACCTTAGCCTTTAATGCAATGGATGACTCTCCATCTCTTTCCCCTCTATTCCTGCAGGACCAAATAGCGGTCATACCAAAGCCCAATAAAGACCCTGCAATATGTAGCAATTATAGGCCTATCTCACTCCTGAACATAGACTTAAAGCTTCTTGCCAAAACCTTGGCGAACCGACTTTCTCCCCTTCTTCCTTCCATCATTCATGGCAACGAGGTAGGGTTTGTCCCTGGGCGCGAAGCCAGGGACAATACCACGAAAACTTTACATCTCATTTCCTTCGCCCAAAAGCAACACATCACGACATGCCTTCTCTCGTGTGACGCGGAGAAGGCTTTTGATAGGGTTAGTTGGCCCTTTCTCAGTAAATCTCCATCCCAAGTAGGGGTAGGTCCTAATATGCTCTCTCTTATCATGTCCCTGTACTTTTCGCCCTCTACCACCGTCCTTGTTAACAGCATCCACTCCAACCAATTTGTAATTTCCTATGGTACGAGACAAGGCTGCCCCCTTTCGTCTCTTTTATTTGCCATAGTGGTTGAGTATTTAGCACAAGCCATAAGAGCTAACCCTTCCATTAACGGCCTAAAGACTTCCTCAACGCACTGTAAGCTCCCACTCTACCCAGATGACCTTTTACAATATGTTACACATCCTCACATTAGCATCCCCTCCATTTTGCCAGAGATCTGTAGATTCGGGGCCCTGAGTAACTTTAAACTGAACTTAACCAAAACAGAAGCGCTGAATTTTTCTCTACTACCTCAGACACTATCTGCCCTTCAGACTAACTTTATTTTCCAATGGCAGCCTAAAGCCATTACGTACCTAGGGACCAATATCCCGGCACGTTTTCAGGATTTATACGGACTAAATTATAGTCCCCTTCTCACTAAGATTAGAAGACTGACGGAATCCTGGAGTGATAATCCGACTTCTTGGTCCAGACGCATAAATACGTTGAACATGGACATTCTCCCTAAGATGTTGTATCTCTTCCAAGCCTGGCCTATCTCACTACCTTCAGCTTTCTTTCGTTCCTTGAGGTCCCTGATAATTCGGTTCATCTGGCGTGGGAGTCACCCTAGAATCAAACATAAATTACTGTGTTATCCTAAGTCAGAGGGAGATACGGGTCTCCCAGAGTTTGAAATCTATCACTCGGCCGCGATACTCTCTCCCCTTTTGGAGTGGTTCCCACGCCCATCGATTCAAATTGTTAGTGTGGTGGAACAAGATATGGCCCCTATAGACCTAAGGGCACTACTTTGGGGTTATGGAGGAACGTTCAGCGCTTTATCTGGGCTTTCCACCCTGACGGTTGAGGCCCAACGGGTCTGGTACCGCAGAAGGGACAGATACCGGTTGTCCACTGATCCTAGCCCGCTCACTCCAATCTTTGACAATGCTGATCTCCCCGAAAGCAGAAGGGTTCCTTCCTTTGGGACATACTCTAGATCTCCCTAGCCAACAGATCGCTCATTTTTACACACCTCCCATGGCACCTTTGTAGACCATGCCCCCAATCCCAGCACTAGACTTAATTGGTTGACAGCCTTACACGTTTCCTCCTATTGTAAAACGCTTTGGGCCTTGCAACAAGTACATAGACGACTCATTGATTTTAAACAACTCTGTCTTTTGACTGAGACCCCCACACATTGTCAGCGATGTACAGATTTATATTTGCAGCCACTCACGCTACGTGCCCGACATATACTAGGGTCTGGTCCAGGGATCTGGGTGTGGAGTTGACTGACAAGCAATGGCAAAAGGCGTTTCTCTTTACACATAAATCGTCTATCTCTGGCTACCCGCAGGAGAAAAACTTCAAATTTATCTCGAGGTGGTATACAGATCTGGTCACCTTGAACCGTATATTTCCATCCACAACGGATGCCTGCTGGAGATGTCACGGAGCGAGAGGGACATACCTACACATATGGTGGGAATGTGAGGCAATACACCCATTGTGGGAACAGATTTTTCAAATCTATTCTGAGCTTTATGATAAACCCCTCACCTCAGCCCCAACTATTGCTTTGCTCTCTATCCTCCCTGGATCTGTTAAACATCAAAAAAATTCTCTACTCCAATTTTTCCCGGCCTCAAAAACTTCAAGTCTTTGTGGTATGTTTGTATGCATTATTCATCCTCCGATAAATTGAAGAATAGGCTGAAAACATAGTCCTAAATGGAACTGCAAACTGTTTCTATGATTAACAATTTGATTTGAACCCGTCCTATTTCTGCTCTCCTTTCTTCTTTCTTCCCTTTCTTTCTTTTTTCATTCACTATTTTTCCTTCTATTTCTTTACTTAATACTGTCATGTAACTTGGTATAGCATGATAATATACTGGAGACCACAAGCCCCGCATAATAGGCACTACTTGGATTGCCATTTTAGTTGTCTGTTTTGGTTTTATGATTTGCTCACTGTATCCATCTTTTGTTCTGTTTTATTGTCTTTGTTACGTTTCATATTTGTAACTGATGATTACAGTAGTGAATTTCATAGTCAACCTAAGCTTTCTGTAGCTGACTTTCAGAAGATGATGTCTCTTGTTCCATTTGTTAACTCATGACTCTGTTTAGAATGAAACCATATTGAACCTTAAATGACCCTGCCCTGTGTAAATGTACTGATAAGATAACATAGAGGAGAGTTGAGGGACAGCTGAAAAAAATGGCCAAATGCCTGTAAACGTCCGTTTACCAGCAGCAGCAGTGTAAATGAGGCGTAAAAATCAGTAATTTTTCCAAGTGTGTAAATGTCAGGGGCTGATAATTTGTCATGCTGTGTTGACTTTTTGCGTGTATTCCATCAAATTATTTGTTCTGGGTATTATCAGTGTTTCCATATTGTGTTAATATTGGTTGTGTTCGTTAATTGTGTGTGCGTGTTAATTACCAGATTGTCAGTAAAAAATGTGCTCTGTCAGTAAATTTGTGTCCATGTTTTGTCAGTAAAAAATGCTATGAAAGGTTGGCAACACTGCCTGGGGTTGGGGGTGCTGGAATATTTGTTTTAAGTGATGCCGGTCGAGGTGACTTCATTCTGAAAGAAGGCTGAATGCCGTCCTGAGCACCACCGCTGCTGAGCACAGAATTGGGAACACTTTTTGTCCAGGGAGAGTTTCCTGAAAGTGGGGTCTGTACCCCAGAAACCAGGGATGTCCTGTCTCTTTCTGGTATCAAGTTAACTTTATTGCAACAGCAAGTCACATACTAAATTGGGTGTTAATGTGGCGGTCACTTTCTTGTAAACGAAACTGACTGAACACTTAAACAGGAATACATAACTGTCCAAAATGACCGCATGCTACTGTATATAAAGTAAAGTAAAAACATTGAGCTGGAATCCGTCTTGATTTTAGATTAAAACTGTCTCAATAGCAGATCAGGAGATAACTAAGCTGCTGACTGGGTGATGATCCTGGCTGGAGGCTACAAGGTAAATATTTTAGTAAATACACGTGGTATCAGGTATGTGAGAAAATAAAAATGTGACTTCTAAATTAAACTTTAATTAAAACTTCTGTTTATTCAACTTGTTTGTCTTCTATTATATAAGCCAACCCCGTTCTTTGTAGAGTAGACCTCCACTGAAGTCTTCCAGCTGTCTACATTCTCAGCACCAACTGAACTACCCGGTAAGTGTATGCTGGAATGTCGTTATCTTATTATTATTATTATTCTTATAGTAATTATTGATAAGAGAAGAAACCTTAGTATTCAGATTTCAGGTAAAGTTTAAATGACTCCTGCATTTCATTCCGATTTTAAATAATGGCAAGGTTCCTCATATAATTTTTTCTTATAATAGCTTATTGTTAGGTAATTTCTTTTCCCTAGTTTGTTCAACCTTTAACTACCCACTTCAGATCTGCACGCCGTCAATAGACGTCCTGAGATTTCAGTGGTGATATCTCAATGATGCCGGCACCTGCAGGCATCATTGAGCTATCGTTTTTTTCAGCAGGCGATTCCCATCACCGTAAGGATGATCATAGCAGCAGTTCAGCCACTTGATCATTCTTACAGGTGACGGGATGGGACGCCCCCCCTCCCGTCGCCCTCCGGTGCCTCCCCTGACTCACCTGAGTGATCAGTGACCGGGAGAAGGAATCGCCTGCCGCCAGATCTTAGTAACAGAGATTTCCGAGGGACAGATGGCCCCCAGTCATCTCTATGGCTCTCAGAGGCCCGGGCACATGTCATGACATCACGTTCGGGTCTCTGTACCTAACTTTAGGGTGCCTCGTGTTATTTTTTTAGTCATATTTTCAATTTTGTCTTCTGTTTCTTTCCATGAATTCAAATTATCCAGAGCCCAAAGATGTTCACCTTGAAGAAATCCCTGTTGCTCCTTTTCTTCCTTGGGACCATCAGCTTATCTCTCTGTGAGGAAGAGTAAGTATGTTAGGGTTTTTTTTAAATAAAAGTATAGACTTTTAAAACTAAAAGTGATTCTAAAGTGTAAGTATATTTTACCTTAATACATTCTCTGTCATAAGATACACAACTCCCCACTATAATATCCACAGCACCCGTCTATTCGACTACCAGGGTTCCTTCTTTTCCTCGTTGTCCCTAAAGAAGTTCCACTTGTAGAAACCCGAGACCTATTAAACTTAAGTACCTTTCTTTGTCTTCTGTTTTAACTTTTATACTGATTTTTTTATTGTGCTCCGTGGGATTTCAATCCATGTCTCTGGGCTTGCACTACAGTACTGTACACGGGCCCGGAGACTCTCGGTATCTCTACTGACCCCCGGTAGACAGGGAGCCTTTAGAGACAATGATTCTAGACCGCCGTCCGCTAAGGAAGAGGGCCAGTGACTAGTGAGTCCACTCAGTCCCCTCCGTGGCCTCC
>BLSH010466912.1:81986-96318 GCA_018402905.1 Glandirana rugosa | reverse complement strand
CGAAGCCTCACTACGCGAGGCCGCGGCTTGGGCCTACGTGATCCGGCCCTAACATCGCGGTGGGGGGCCCGCTCTGGTGGATCTGAAGGGGGACCCTCCTATGGCCCCCACATGACACATCGGTGGCCAGGAGTCTCCCTAGGAGATAGGGAGGACATAAATACTCTGAAGGGGGCCCTCCCCAGGCCCGGGCTCCTTCGCCGGATCTTACACCAGGCATCATAGCTCTACACCTGCTGAGTGGCCAGATAAGAGACAGGCTCATATCCCCCAGCCACATTTAAAACTTAAAGGTCCAGATCCCCACTCATATTGGGGGATCATCCTTTGACTGGGGGTCTTCATATTGTGGTTTCTATGGAGAGAGTCTGGATAACCTTCCTCACCAGGGTTTGTTGCTATGGAGTTTGGGGCAGTCAGAAGGGATCTATCTCGCCAGCCTGGCTTTAATGTCCAGGTCACAAAAGCTGACCACACAGCACCTGGAGCACAACAGACGACAGCGGACAGAGGGGATGACATGGAAGCGGGCTCAGAGGGGGGTTCACAGATTTTCCCCTCTCCTGGCCCTCCACCTGGAGCACAACTGTCGGCCCAGATTCTATCCCCAGCTTCTACTATTTCTCTCCTGGAAAGGACACTTGATGAACTGATAACAACCCCACTTAAAGAACAGGCCTTGGGCAATTCCCTTGCTGTGTCCCCTGGTCCTCATTCTCCTGACTTCCAGATGATGATGGATATTTTTTCTAAGATGCTTTCTAAGTGTCTTGCCCAGACAGCCTCCCAAATAACGTCAGTTATTCAAGCTGATCTCCAAAATTTGGGGGCCAGAATTGATGCAATTGAACACAAAATGGACCAAACGATTGCAAGAACAAATCAGAATACAGCTGGGGTACAGGATCTTCAGGACCAGCTGGAAACAGCCCTTTCTAAAATAGATGACTTGGAAAACCAGGCATTACAATTTCCGGATCAGGGGCCTCCCTGAAAGTATCACAGATGCCCATGTAGCAGTTTATCAAAGATATCATCCCAGACATTGCTGAACATCGGGGCGAACTCGATAGGGTTCATAGAGCGATCCGATCCCCCCACTCAGATGGGCTTCCCAGAGATATAGTCGTGAAGCCCGATTTCTTCAGTGTTAAAGAGGAGGTCATGAAAGTTTCTAGGAACTCCCCAATTTGTCCATCCAAGATCATCCTGTTCAAATCTTTGCGGACTTATCTCCTTCCAACATTCAAAAAAGAAGATCCCTGAAACCTTTGCTGGAAGTCCTTATGAAATCCTCTATCAAATACTGGTGGTCCTTCCCTTTCCGCCTTTCTTTTGTCTACAAAAGCAAGACAGATGGCTTCTCCAATTTCCAGGAAGGGGAACACCTTTTGCTTCGTCTCAACCTCATCTCGCTGGACGCTTCTTCCTCATCTAATAAAGCTGCAGGCTCCTCCAAGCGTCCTTCCCCTCAGAGCCTGATATCACAGCTCTGGCGGAACCAGAAACCCAAGCGCCCCAAAGATTCTCATCCCCCATGACTCCAGAGTCCTTCCCCTGGTCTGAGACTCTTTGCTCCTTGGGGTCGTTGGACGTTCACACTGTGAAGTGCTTCCTCCCTTCTTAGATTGTTTTGTTTTTCTTGTCATGCCTCCCCCCCTCCCCTGCCCTTTGGCTGGCGGGTCGTGGGGGGTGTGGAAAATATCCCAATTTACTAAACCTGTTTTCTATGTGGTCTTAGGTTTTGCCAGAAGTGCCCCTATTTCAGCCTATATCAGGGTGACCCTTACGGGGGTCTCGGCCCTTTCTCCGGGCTCTTTTCCGGGGGGGCGGGCTTTTGGGCCCGGTCCTCGGGAGGAGGGTCCGGGGAAGCTCTACAGGAGTTTATTTAAAACTTTTTAGGGGGGCAGGATCATTCGGTTCTTGTCTCCTTGGTAGCAAGATTTCCGGTAATTTTTCAATTCTCGTTACCGTCCTCTAGTTCTGAAGTGGCCTGGGGTGTCCTGGGTCCCTTGCGGGGGTCCTGGTTCCCCTCAGGCCCCGCTGGTCAGGGTCACCCTACCGGGGGGGGCTCCCCCGGAAACTTAATATAGAACTTTTTCTATAGTTTTTTCTGGTTCTTAAAAGTTTTTGATATAATTATCTAGTTTTGGGTCTAGGAATTGGCCGGGGCAGAAGCCTTGCGCCTCCCTCTGTCTCGGGGAATCACATGTGGGGATTCCCTCGGTCAGATGTATCTCTGCCTATCAGGCAGATACGTTTTTGTCTGTTTCTGGCTTGGGGGTGAGTTTTCCAACTCCCTTCGCCAGAACTAGAAGGGGTCAGGTGGGTGGTCTTCACCACTCCCCTCCGGTGTTCTTTGTTTTTTCTTCTCCTTCTCTGTATTTTTCCTTCATTCCTTACTTAGCTTTTTCTTTTTTTTTCTGCACCAGGGTCGCAATGCTACCTTTGAGGCACAGTGGTTCATCTCCATAGATTCTTTGAGTGACTGGTCCCGCACTAATCGAGCTCTGGATCAGGTAAGCCTTCCCTCAGAGATACATAGAGTTCCTTTCCGATACAATGGCCAAGATTGCTGACACCCCGGAGAAACTGAGAATAGCAACACATAATGTCCAAGGTCTTAACTCCCCAATGAAGAAGAAAAAGTATTTCTCATTGGCCCACTCCCAGCATATTGATGTGCTTCTACTGCAGGAAACACACTTTTCAGGGCAGTATAACCCTAAGTTTGTCCACTCTAATTATCCCCAATTCTTTTTGGCTAACGCTACGGAAAAGGCTAGAGGGGCGGGAGTCTTTTTTGCCAAGCATTTAGCATTTCTTCCTCAGAGAGAAATTAAAGACCCAGAGGGTAGGTTCATACTCTTATCAGGGGAATTGGGGGGTTCAGTATACAACTTTATCTCCTACTATGCCCCAAATCAGGGCCAAGCTAAATTTTTCCAAACAATGTTCAAGCTTCTCTCTCCTCACCTTGAAGGGATTGTGGTTTTGGGGGGGGCGACTCTAACCTGGCCCTTGACCACTCTCTCAACAAGCCATCCCCGTCCCCTCCATCCTCCAAAACATAGCCTCAAACTTGCAAAGTTCCTATTCTCCTTAGGGCTAGTTGACACTTGGAGTGAACTTAACCCTAGAGTGAAGGATTATACCCATTATTCCGCACCCCACCAGAGCTTGGCTAGGATAGACCACATCTTTACTCCTGCCCTCGTCATCCCCTTGATCTCTAAAGCCTATATAAGAGACTCTCCCCTATCAGATCATTCACTAATTATATTTCAAATCAAAGCGACCCCTGGCCAAAGAGGGAAACTCCAGTGGCGGTTGAATGAATCCCTTTTAAACAATCCAGTCCGCTGTTCTTTACTTGAGAAGGAACTTAAGGAATACTTTCAGTTGAACGATAATGGGGAAGTTTCGCCTTCGACACTCTGAGCAGCCCACAAGGGGGTGATGAGGGGCAGGATTATCCAGCTGTCATTCAAACTCAGAAAAGAGAGGGAGAGTGACATAGAGAAATTAGAGCGGAACTTTCAGGGTCTCTCCAAGTCCCATAAGAAGAACCCAACCCCCCAATCAAAGGCTCTGATGGAGTCAGGTAGGGTTGCTCTTAATCTAGCGCTGACCACCAAGACTGAAAGACAGATCCAATGGTCTAGATCCCATTTCTATTTGCAAAGAGACCAAATAGGTCCTAAATTGGCTGCCAGGTTGTCCCCCAGGTTCCGGTCCTCCTCCTTCTCGAAAATAAGGGACTCTGAGGGGAACTTAACTCAGAACCCCCAACGAATTATGAGCTCGTTCCAGAAATATTACTCCAGTCTCTATGAGGCTTCTCTTAGACACATTTTTGAATAAGATCTCTCTCCCCAAACTCACTTTGGATCACGGGAGTCCCTGGAACAACCGTTCACAGTAGCAGAAATTTTAGGGGTTATTAATAACTTAAAGAAGGGTTCGGCCCCAGGCCCTGATGGATTCTCCTCTGGTTACTATAAAACCTTTGGTCCCATCGTTGCTCCCTTTTTTTCCCTCCAAGCTGGTTCTATGTTACAGAAAGAGGCCAATCTAGCTTTTATCTCTGTAATCCCTAAACCGGGTAAAGACCCCTCGAACGTTACCAACTATAGACCTATCTCTTTAATTAATAATGACCATAACATTTTGACAAAAGTCCTGGCCAATAGATTGTCTAAGTAAATACGTCTCCAAAGATGAAGTAGGCTTCATACCGGGTAGGCAAGGTCCAGACCAGATACGCAGAGCGGTAGATATTATCTCACTTCTTAATTCGAATTGGGATGGGGGCCCACGCCAGGAAGGATACCTTTTATCAGTGGATCTTCAAAAAGCATTCGACACAGTTGACAGGACATACTTGTTTGAGATCCTCTCTAGATGGGGCTTTGGTCCAAAATGTATCCAAACCCTAAGAGCCCTATAATCTAATCCTAGCACTCAGGTCAAATTACAAAACTTCTTCTCAGAGCCCCTCAATATTACCAAGGGCACTAGACAGGGATGTCCCCTATCCCCCCTAATTTTTGCTGTTGTGATTGAATCCCTTGCAATTGCTATCAGAGGGAACCCTGATATTTGCGGAGTGCAATGTGGATCAAAGACGCACAAATGTGCTCTTTTTGCAGATTATCTGCTATTATTTATCACCGCGCCCCTTTCTTCCACCCCTCGAATCATCCGTTTACTTCAAGAATTTGGAGAGGTATCTGGGCTTTGCGTAAATTGGTCGAAATCTACGGCCTTGAACATCTCCGCACCGGTCTCCGTGGTTCAGAAGCTTAGACAACGTTACAAATTCTCCTGGAACCCCAATCATATTCCATACTTGGGAGTCAGTCTGACAGCCAATATCAAACACTTACATGAGGTTATTTACCCCCTGTTGTTTCAGAAACTAACTGAGGATTTATCTAGGTGGGAGCAGATGGGTCTTTCTTGGATAGACAGGATTAATGCTGTTAAGATGACTTTGCTCCCCAGAATCCTATATTTCTTCAGGTCCCTCCCAATCCCTCTGAGGAAACAACAATTGCAATCTTTGCTATCACGTATAATCAAATTTATTTGGGGTCGGAAGGGCTATAGATGCCAAGCTAATGTTCTTTACAGGAGACGTACCCAAGGCGGACTGGGAATCCCATACCTCTGGAAATATTATCAAGCTGCTCAAATAACTCAGTTTTCTGCCATTTATGCTAGGGGGGACAAACTTGATTGGATAGCGTTGGAGAGACAGTCCGTACCGTTAAATACTTTAGACTTCTTAGTTGGAGGTCTTCGCAAGATGAGGCCCCCAATCCTCGCACCAACCCTCACTCACTCCATAGCCTTCTGCGATTCGGTCCTCAAACCCCCCCCTTTTAATTTTGCATCTCTGTCCCCTCAATCATCTATTCAATAACCCTTGTTTGCCTCCAGGTCTTGAAATTCAAGCCTTCCAATGGTGGACAAATAAAGGCTTATTTTGTATAGGACATTTCTTTACCCCTGCGGGCCCTATTACTCTTTCGTACAGTATTAACGAATTGGATATGCCACACACCGAAAAATTTTGATCCCAACAAATAAATGATTACCTGACCTCTTTATGGAGGTTACGAAATGATTTCACTGGTGTTACTCCATACGAAAAATGGTGTTCTGAGTTGGAAGACCAAAAAGGCGGTATTTCATTAATCTATGCATCTCTGACAGATAATTCGGATAAGCCCCCCTTAGTTAACAAATGGGAAAAGGATTTAGATGTCAAATGGAGCACAGAGAAGTGGAATTCCCTGTTCCTGAGATCTTTCAAGGGGATTATCAATGTTTCCTTGCGGGAGGCCAACCTGAAGGTCTTTACACGCTGGTATCTGGTTCCTACCAGACTGGCTGCTATGTTTCCGAATTCTTCTAATCTTTGTTTCTGGGACTGTGGTCTCCTGGGTTCATTCTTCCACATTTGGTGGGAGTGCCCTTGGATCCGAGGCTTTTGGAACAAAATATTCCACCTGTTGAGAAGGATCTCAGGGCAGGCAATCCCCCAGAACCCAGAAACGGCCCTTCTTAACTCTAGACCGGACGGACTTTCCAAGCCCCTTTTTAAACTTGCCCATTTAATTTTGCTGGGAGCTAAAATCACAATTGCCAGGGCTTGGAAATGTCCTTCGGTCTCCTTCAATGCTGCGAAACAAAAAGTTTCCTGGATCATGACACAGGAGAGGCTTGCCAATATAAGCTTGGATACATCATCCAAATTTGGTCTAATCTGGGATCCATGGAAGAAATATCTTAATCTACCCCTTTGAACTAGTTGTGTCTCACTATTTTGTTTAGCTCCATGGTGCCCTAACGTCCTTACTTCTTTCTATCTTCTTCTCTTTCCTCTGGTTTTCTTTTAATACTTTTGTTCTTTCAAGCTTTCCCTCATCATGTTGGCTTTGGCTGAGGTGCTTGTTCTAGGCCAGCAATATCAAACCCTAAGAATGAGGTTGAGAGCTAGGGCTTGTCCCTTTACGTAGCAAGTTGAGAGTCTGGTTTCCTTTTCGTTCCCCGGATTTCAGGGGTTAGGGTATTAGTTGTACAGGGTTACTAAGCTGCTATAGGCCTTCGAGGCTCTAACTGTTACACTAAGTGGTAATATATATCTTTCTTCATGGAAGGAGATTTGTCCTTCGGATTGCCCTTTCTGGCGCCTCTTGACCCACAGCTTGTTCCCCGTCGGGGTGGGTCAGGGGTTGCCTCAGAGGTAGGGGAGAGTGAAGGGAAGTTGATATTTGCTTTTTCTAGGTCGTTCTCACCTGGTAATTGTATTTTTACTTGAATATTGCTATGTTTATTGACAATTTTCTGGCCCTGTGAGGCCTAGTTATATTCAATTACAATCGCCAATATGTCTGAGGCTTGTATGTCTCTGATGACTGTACTTTCTTTTTCTGTATAAAACCCAATAAAAATCTTTTCAAACAAAAAAAATATCCCAATAAGTGTATAATAATTGGTTTGTGTGAAAGTTATAAAGTCAGAGGCAAGGAGCGGCAAGCGTAGCATAAGCGGAAGGCCTACATGACTGGGTTTGAACAGCCAGGCTGCAGCAGGGTTAGGGTTAATAGAAAGTTCTGGAATAACAGAATTTAAGTAAGTTACCTTATTGGTCGAGGATAGGGTGGGGTAGGGTGGGGCAGGGTGTGGTCCCAAGGGTCCCTTGGTGGGAGGCACCCATTTTGCAGCACTTGGACCAGAGGACAGCATCGGACAAGGTTCTCCTTACCTGCTAGAAGAAAAGTTAGTTACTATGGAGGACTTGGAGAGCATGCTGGCCAATATACAGTTGGCTGCTGTCGCTAATGGGCCGCAACGGCTGCGTGCCCAGCTTCCTAGGATGCTGTTGGGGTGAGGGCAGGTGACTGCTACACCTGCTCCACCGCGGTCACGCGCTAGAAGGTCACGGCCTCCCGTGGTAACTGACCCCAAGAGGCCGCCGCCGCAGTGGGAGCCCAATTTTGGACCCTCCAGTTTCATCTTCCAAGAGAAAGCCTGTTTCTTTGGTTGGTAAGGCCGGGAGGAATTCCCCTCTGGGGGGAGGCCTGGGTTGTCTGCCCGCTCCCGCCCCCCTTCTACCCATGTGCGGGAGCATGCAGCCGGCCCGGCGGGTGTCCCGACTGCTATTGGCGCGGGCCGGCGTGGGAGTAGGTCACCTACCAGTGCTGGCCTGTTGCCCGGGGCAGCCGCGACTGCTGGAAGATGAAGGCGAGGCGTGGATGGGGAGGGGTCGTCTGCATATCTGCACCATACCGGGACCCAACCACCGCTTCTGCCAGACCATCCAGGCAGAGAACGAAGCGGAGGACCTGGAGTGAGTGGGCAGTGCGCGGAGTGTCAGAAGCGGCCGCCAGTGATGTCATCAGCGGGCGCCCGGAGCATCCCATTTGACCCTGTGGCTAGGGGGACCCGGGCAGAGAAGATCGGTCAGAAGGAGAGCTGACGGGGTCCGAGGAGGGGGAAGCGGACGACAGGGAGGACACACTGACAGGAGCGGAGGATGGGCAGCAGGGATCCAGACGAACGGCTGTACGAACAGCGGTTACAGGGCAGCCTGGTAAGTCCATGTTATGAACTGCTGTGTCTGCTACTGATGTTGTGTCTGTTGTGCATGGGTCAGATGTAGGGGGGAGTTTGGAGGAGGGCTTCCAGGGTCCAGCTCAGGGGGGGTCTGGGGGCCGGGTCGGTGCAACAGGTGGTGCCGGTGACGGCAGTCACGGGGGGTGAAGGTATGGTGGCAAACATACTGCAGGCCTTTATGTCCGGCTTTCAGGAGGTGCTGACACGTTGCAACGTTGCACGTCCAAAGGTGGGGGAGCAGCTGGCGTGTGGTCTCCGGTGGCTGCGTGGTCGGTGGAATGAGCACCAGCAGTAGTGGTGGGCACTGCGTCTCACACGGGGTCCTGCTCGGGGGCCACGGGGCAGGAATCGGCTCAGGTAAGTACGTCTGCCCAGGCAGCGGTAGTGTAGAGTGATGCGGTGGCAGCTACTTCGGGGGCTCCAAAGGCAGCCGCGGACAAGGCAGCCGGGGAAGCGAAGAAGACGAGGGGGGGTGTTCACTTGGCATATTCAGCTAAATGTGAGGTGTATGTGTGTTTCGAGGGCCCGCTAGGCGCACACCTAAAACAGGAGGTGAAAGATAGGATCTGGAAAGGTGAGCATGTGGAGATATTCTCCTTATTATCCCTGGAAAAATTTAACCTGGATAAGATCAAGCTAGATGAGAGCAAGAAGGAAGAGGAGGAAAAACGGCGTTATCAGTTTTTCCCGAGAACGTTTGGTAACTGGCTCCAGGCCTTTAACATTCTGGCCAGTGTCATTGGGGAAAAGCAGCATTGCTCAGCACTTTTTTGCTATCTGGATTCCATCAGCGAAGCTCATGTTTATGGGGGGGTGGCCTGGTTGAGGTATGATAAGCAGTTCAGGCAGCGCAAAGCGGTTAGGGCTTCTTTGAGGTGGGACCATAAGGATATAAGCTTATGGATGAAGCTTATGACTCAAGCTCGGGCCCCTAACACCCCCTTCAAAAGGGGGCCGGGGTGGACCCTGAACCTCATCAATGATTGGCCAGGAAGCGCAAGGGGTTCTGTTGGCAGTACAACAACGGGACTTGCAGATTCGGGAGATCCTGCTGTTTTCGTCATGAATGCTCCAGCTGCGGAGGTTTGCATCCCCTTGCAAAGTTTTTCAGGCAAGGAAAAGGTAAGTCTGGTGAGGCTGGAAAATGGGAGGACTCCAGTGAAGGTGGAAAAGCTGGCTCCGTTTCTAAGTAGGTATCCCGACAGGGCAGCGGCGTGTCTTCTATTACAGGGTTTTTCTGAGGGTTTTTTGATTCCGTGAACATTATCCGGCATTCCTACGGTCCTGACTAATTTGCCATCTGCTCGACTTCATCCTTCGGTGGTTTCCAGGAAGCTAAGTAAAGAGGTGTCTCTGGGTAGGATGGCAGGCCCATTCACTTCCCCTTCAATGGAGGATCTTGTGGTTTCACCGCTGGGGGTGGTTCCCAAGAATGAACCCACTTCTTTCTGGCTAATCCACCACCTTCCACACCCGAAAGGCAAGTCGGTTAACGATGCCATTGATAGTGCGCTGTGTGCAGTATCCTATGCATCCTTCGACAAGGCGGTGGGCCCTGTTGGCAAAAAACAATATTGAATCAGCTTTTCGGTTGCTGTCTGTGCACCCCAGTACTTTCCGTTGGTTGGGGTGCAGATGGGAGGGAAAATACTTTGTGGATCTTTGCTTGCCCATGGGGTGTTCGATTTCTTGTTCCCTGTTTGAGACTTTCAGCTCATTTTTGGAGTGGGTGGTGAGGGATGTGTCCGGTTTGCATTGCATCATGCATTATCTGGACGATTTCCTAATGATCGGTCCTCCGGATTCCAGGGTGTGCCATATTTTATTGGCCACAGTCCAGCATGTATTCGGGGTCTTAGGAGTGCTGCTGGCGGAGGAGAAGACTGAAGGTCCAACCAAAGAATTAAAATTTCTGAGCATTGTTACCGATACGGTGGCGATGGAATGCAGGCTCCCCATTGATAAATTGGAGGACCTGCGGGAGGTTGTCTCTGCGGCCCTCGGTAGTAGGAAGATACAATTATGGGCCCTCCAGTCGCTTCTGGGGAAGCTAAATTTTGCATGCCGCATCATGCCAATGGGCAGATTTTTTTGTGGGAGATTGGCGACTGCAACGTCGGGTGTTAGAGCTCCAACCATTATGCACCATTATGTGAGATTGATGAGGGCACACAGGGAGTATTTGAAGGTGTAGCAGCTATTCCTGGACAATTACAATGGGCGGTCAGTGTGGATGGAGGAGATGGTGTCGGATGCAGACTTGGAGATATACACTGATGCGGCAGGGGCCGTGGGGTATTTGGCATGTGGGGTATTTGGTGGTGTGTTTTCTGAGACATTTAGTACTTCTGTGTCTGAGTTGGAATTGCTATGTCTGTGCGGTGCATGTGTCGGGAGTAGACAACAAAGTGGCTGATGCATTGTCTCGCTTGCAGTGGGACAGATTCTGGAAGTTGGCGCCGAAAGCGAAGCGACATGGGGTACCCTGCCCGGACTACTTGTGGGACATCGCTTTCGAACAATAGCTGGGCTGATTCGCAGTTCAGTCTCCCCAGCCACTTGGACTGCCTACAAAAAAGTATGGAGCGAATGGCAGGACCTGGTAAATGAGGTGGGCGGTTGTTCTAGTGAGGAGGACCGATTGTGTTTGCTGCTATATTTTATTGGAAGACAGGTGTGTAGTGATGTAGTAGTTGATGAATGATGGATGAACGAATGTTATTATTTGGTTATTATTATGATGATTAATTTTCCGCAGCACCCAGTCCTTCCAGAGAGAGTAACATTTATTTGACTTCAGACAGGCAGATTTCATAATACTTGCACCAGATGATCAAAATCCAACAGAGTAAATATTATATATTCAGAGTCCCATTCCAACTGTGCCCTCATGCTCATGGAGAGAAAAGTGAACTGGCCGGCCGAGACTGCTAGCTTGAATGTCCACTTAAGTGTTCATCTCACACTGGGGGGGGGGGTTCTCCTAACCTCACATTAGTGTTTACCAGATAAACAAGCCACAATAAACCCCCTCAAGGCTAATTAGCATCTACATTCCACAACCCTAATGCAAGCAACTGTGGGCCTTTGATATGTAATGCAGCTTGTAAATATAGTAAATACCTATGTGTATATGTATATGAAATATTACACAACATTCCCCCACTTGGGTCTGTTCTAATTGTTAGAACTGACCCATAATGCCCACAGCGAACAACAAACATATCATTACAATTTGAGGTACTGAATGCTTTACAATGGCTCATATAAAATATGTAATTGAAAACTGGTTACATCTCTCTTCACCAGCCTCTAAAATAACCCCATGAAACAGTTATTAGACAATATAGCTTTAGGCCATGATTGGGAAAGGATTTGGTAAACATTTGTGACCCGTATAGCTATTAGGCCTCATTTCAAAGTTTGTAGTTCCTTCAGTATGTCACATCGAGATCTTGAATATTGGGCAAAGACAAGCTGACGTCACAGTCCATTCTCCGGTTTGACGTTATGACATCTCTCACCATTTCACTGAAAGTAAAGTTTGGAAGTATGCTCTAGTCTAGGAGCTCCAATCCACACAAGTCCAGGATTTGCTTATCTCCAGGCTCAAGGGTTTCATTTTTAAAGATGAATTGTTCAGTTTTAGTAATCTTCATCACCAGTCCAACATGAAACCTCTGCTAGCCACAATTTGCAACTTGCTGTAGGCCGACCCCACATTGCCTTCAATAGAGCAGTTACTTGAATCTTTCAGTCCACGGAATGGGAGCATCAGATGGTTTAGATAGTATCAGCTTGACATCAGTGCTTCTTAGATCATTTGTCCAGACAAAGCAGCAGTGGAAATTCTTGCCAGTATGTTTGCCAAGAAAGGTATAGTCATTCACATCCTTATATGTCATAGCCTTTAGCATATTATTAACAACTGATTCAACAAAGTTCAAATCATGGTTAGAGTGATAAATTTCACTCACCCCTCTTATAAATTTAGGGAAAACCACCCAATGTACTATACCCTAAACTTAAATTATTCTACCCAGTCTAAGTGTACAAATTCTCAGACACCCAGTTAAAAAAATTTATGCCAAGCCATTGTGCAGCATTTTACCTTAGATGTCGAATATATTGATATCAATATGCATTATGTAACATGTACAGGTGTTATGAAAATTAGTTTAGGTTTAAATGCTTCTCTCTGGTTTTAAAATACAGATAAAACATAGATCAGGGAAAGAGAAAAAATTAGGGCAAAAAAAAAAAGTCCATTGAAAAGAAAAAACAAAAAAAAAAACAAAAGAAAATTAGGGTGTTTGAAGAAGAAAAAAAAAAAAAAAAAAGGTCCATCGCTTGATGAATATTGAGAGAGTCCATGAATTCTTTATAATTCCTTGTAAATTGTCTATTCAGATTTCCTCCCCCACTGGTCAGCAATGTCAGCTTCCGCTATTCACATGCAAACGAGTCTCACAGCAATATCTGAAAGACAAAATATCTCGACAAAATTCATTAGCAAAGTCCTTAAACATTGTTTAAAGTTAAAACAAAGTACTATTTACATGCTCACAGTTATCTTCTAAATGACCCCCACTGCTACAGAGAAGTGTAACTTCAAAGACAGATTTAAAGGACCCCCCACCTTCTGTCCACATTTATGACATTCCTTGACCTCTTCAACTGTTTGTGAAGATAAGACTTTATTTTAGAGGTTCCCGTTCAACTCACTCCCACTGCCATAGGGGTGTAATTTGCATGAAAAAAACTGATCTGGAGAATGTACACCTGCTGTCTCTATTCCTCCGGTATCCTGTAATTTTCTGAATTGGTCCAATAAGGTGTCACGTTCTAGTCTGATCTTGTCATACTCAATCTTCAGGTGGTCATATTGTTGTTTTAACTGAGAGAATGGTATCCAGGTCTTGGACCTTTTCTTATTGTTATTTTGCATATTAAGATACCTGGTGTCTCCCCTCTGGCGATTATAATTAGATACTATCTTTTGATCTTTATGTCCAGTATTTGTCCTGAACAATGTGGTTATATCAACTTTTACAGCTTGGGCATTTGACTTTCTCCATAAATGATCTGCTCTCAACAATATGTAATTTAAATCATGAGGATTTGGGGTAACTAATAAAATATTTTGTTTGATATCCTCATGCAACGCATCTAGAACCATGCTTGTATGTACCAAGCTTCCATGCTCAAATGCAAGATTATTACCAACCAATAACTCCATAATAGTAGCTATTCTGTGTGACAATTCATAGGGAGACTCACCCTGCATTTGTTGTATTTTCCCATGAATAGTAACATCAGAACGTACGCCATACAAAACACACAATAATTCCAGTAATATGTCCCTTGTCCTCAGAGGCTGAATACAGATTTGTTTAATTCTCATCCAAAGACCATTTCCTACGGAATGTTGCAAAACTCTTTCTAAATCAGATGGGTTTAGGTTGTACAAATCTCTGGCATTCTGCACATCGCAAAACCATTTTAAAAATCTGTTCAAATCATGGCAGGGAACCGTTCCTATTTCTTTAAGGACTGCATCTAATTCTTTTGGTTTCAGAGTCTTCATTATAAGGTGAACCTCACCTGTATTATTATTATTGCTGTAAACTGTGGTAGTCACAGTGGGCGCGGCAGGTAATGAATTATCAGATTTAGGATGAGGCTCTGTTTCATTTGATGGAAAGTACTTAATAGTCTCCTTTTACTCTCTAACTTTAATTCTTAATACCTTAATCTCTTCTCTAGAGTCCTTACGTCTATACGAAGTTTAGAACCTAAGTAGTTAGACGTCGTTTTATGTTTAAATTTGAAAGGTAGTTTACTTTGTCTCGGAGTAGGATTTAGACTATTAAGTAATGGACGGCGCGGGTGACACTGATGGTGTCAAATGTCGTTATTATTATTATGTCCACTCCAAGTGGAATATTACTTCTGAGACTTTGGTTTTCTTAATCTACGTCAGGAATTTCTTTATCCTTGCCAAGGGACGGTACTAAACTTGTCTAAAAATTTTACCAAAACGCTACACGTCTTACGGTCTCTAAACATGTTGGATTTGGGTAGACTAAATCTTTCTCAAAACGTTGTAAGGCATCCTTTACCAGAAACCTACTCTTAATTTGTTTAGACATAAGTCGGAGACTCCTGTTCCCTGTATAATGACCTTAATAACACACAAAACATA
>BLSH010466912.1:68956-81605 GCA_018402905.1 Glandirana rugosa | reverse complement strand
ACTGCATTCTGTAACTGGGCAATTTCCGCAACCTTACCCCTCAAAGAACTTTCCATAGTTAAACAGCAAGATAACAAGCCCTGCATAATACAACCTTTTCTTTTACTTTCAGAAGTTTTGCTATCAAAAACATTTTTCTCTAAAAATTCCTTCATTAAAGTCCATGTCTGCTTACATTTTTCTGGAATTTCATAAGGACCGCCATGACCCTTAATACATTTTAATACCCATCTGTTAACCTTATCAGAACTGACACTAGCTTCACACTGAGTAAGCATTCTGGCTATATTACTAGTAATTAAAAAAGAATAAATATTTTTCTCACCGCATTTGAAGCTCCACCTTGAAGTTACTTTTTCAGCTTCCAATTCAGGTCTTCTGGTTACACAGCACAGTCTTTTGGTTCACTTTTCAATCTCCAGAGAATATTTCTGGGGTTCCAAACTTGTTCAATTTTGTAGATCAGACTCTTATGTCACAACCAGACATTGGAGTCACAGCACAGCTCTTGGGTCTCCACCAGGCTTCTGTCCACCTCACAGGATTGTTGTCACCACGACTTCTGTTACTAAGTCCGAAATGCACTTCTGGTCACTTGCACGGCACCAATGTAGTGATGTAGTAGTTGATGAATGATGGATGAACGAATGTTATTATTTGGTTATTATTATGATGATTAATTTTCCGCAGCACCCAGTCCTTCCAGAGAGAGTAACATTTATTTGACTTCAGACAGGCAGATTTCATAATACTTGCACCAGATGATCAAAATCCAACAGAGTAAATATTATATATTCAGAGTCCCATTCCAACTGTGCCCTCATGCTCATGGAGAGAAAAGTGAACTGGCCGGCTGAGACTGCTAGCTTGAATGTCCACTTAAGTGTTCATCTCACACTGGGGGGGGGGGGTTTCTCCTAACCTCACATTAGTGTTTACCAGATAAACAAGCCACAATAAACCCCCTCAAGGCTAATTAGCATCTACATTCCACAACCCCCATGCAAGCAACTGTGGGCCTTTGATATGTAATGCAGCTTGTAAATATAGTAAATACCTATGTGTATATGTATATGAAATATTACACAACAAGGTGGAGGACGGAGTATCAATTTCCAGGTTAGGTCAACAGATGGTGGGCTTGGTTTTCTGGTTCCAGTTGCAGGGGGTGGCGACGTAACAAAGCATTGTGTGGTATGGAGGGCGTTGCATGGCTACAGGAGGGGCAGGGCGGTCCCTGAAACATGCCGTCAGGTCTCCTTTGAGATGATGGCGGCTATTCTGGACTGTTTGGGTAAAGTGTGTTCATCAGTATACGAAACGGCACTATTTAAGACGGCATTTGTGTTGGCTTTTTTCAGTGCGTTCAGGATCAGTGAGCTAGTGTGCCACACAAAATGGTGTGGCAGTGGTTTGAATGTGGAGGACATAGTGCAACAGGATGGGGAGGTATCGCTGTTCATTAAAAAGTCCAAAACTGACCATTATGGTAAGGGGGGTTGGGTGGATTTGGGCGATATTCCCGGTTCCCTCACCTGCCCAGTTACTGTGGTAAGGGAATGGATAGAGGTCAGAGGGGGAGGGCCTGGGCCTTTCCTACAACACCAGGATGGGACAGCCTTGTCTAGGTTTCAGTTTGGGGCGGTTTTCAGGAAGAGTCTGCTGGCTGCGGGTTTCCCATCACGGGACTACTCTTCGCATTCCTTCCAGATAGGAGCTGCGACAAATTGGGCGCTGGGACTCGCAGCGTTTTAGGTTATATGTTAGACCCCACTTGTTGTGAGCACGGTTACGAGGCACCATGCCATTGGGAGAGTTCAGTTCTGGGCAATAGAGGGCCACAGGGTGTTTTTTTTATATGGTGTACATCTTGTCTATATGTTTGGTGCTGTGTTTGTGGTATGGTTCTCTTTTCTGGCCATTCTCTGTGTGAGTGGATGGGGTGTCACAAAATGGCGTTGTTTAATAAGGTGTTTTTTGTGGGTGTTTTTCCATTTATGTCCTGTTTTTCAGATGCTGAATGTTTGGTGTGGATCCTTGGACATTTCATATGTTTTTTGGGGTCAAAAAGAGCTGCTGTTAGGCCAGAAGGGCAACAATTGGGTTTTCCTAGGGGGAGGTCAGGGTGCGATGGATTGGGGTACCTGGCATGTTGTGGTCCAGAGTGTTACCTGAGGTACATCATTATGCTAGGCTGGACAGGCCCCTGGATGTGCTGCTGTTACACGTGGGGGCAACGACCTTGGGATCCGCGCTTCCCGTGAGTTGAGCAGGGATATCAAGTTTGATTTCCTGCGCTTACGGTTCCTGTTTCCTGAAAGCATTGTCGTGTGGTCAGCCTTGGTGGCTAGGACTTCATGGCACTTGGCTATTTCCGTAGCAAGGGTCAACAAAGTGAGAATAAAAGTCAACAAGAAGGTGGCAAAATTTTTTGTCGGAAATGGGGGTCTGGCGATTCACCATGTGGACCTGGTTATTTTTGAGAGGAGACGGGGTTCATTTGAATGCAGTAGGCATTGGCCTTTGGTGTTTGAGTTTGCAGGAAGGGTTACAGTGGGCCCTTCAGGTGTGGCGGGCCGCCCGGGCGTAAGGTTTCATGCTGGGCGTCTGTGGCAGAGGTCATAGGGTTTTTGAAGGTGGGGGTAGTACGTTCTTTGGAGAACGATAGGTTGGGCCCATCTATGGTATGGGTATACCGGCCCTAAGTAAGTAAAAAGTAACAGGTCTTGGGTAGTTGGCTGTATCGGCTGGAGAAGTTGCCTAACAATTCTTCCTGAGCCGGTGTAAGTTGCGGCTAGGGACCATGAAAAGGCAAGGTGGTGCCAGATACAGCTAATTGGTTAAGTCCAGGGTGCCTTCAAAGATCCTATGACGGATTCAGTATTAGAGGGGTATGTTGCAGATAATTACCTCGCATATTATGTAACTGTATTTTTTGTTATGGTTGTTGTAATAAAAGGGCTGCTATGGCCATTTTAACCCAAGAAGCAGGTCTGGTCTGAATTATTGAACAGGGTCTAAGGAAGGAGTATGGGTTAAGAGGGAAAATGTGGTAAGTGGCTTGACAGCTGATATTTGGGCAATACCCCAGTCATGTCTAAAACTATGGTATTTCCTGTATATTTGAAAATCAATCTCATTTCATGATGCCCTAAATTGTCAGGACAGTACAAATTCACCTCAAACTGCCCCTTTATGGAACATAGACAGTCTGAGGCATTTAATAAGAGGCATGGCGAGTTTTTTGAAGTTGTAATTTTTTGTCAAAAATTTTTGGAAAATGAAGAAAGTAAATAAAATTGTTTTTTTCCCCCCACATTTTTGAATACATACTGTTACCAGTGCATTGCAGCATTATCATATGATTGGCATGGCAGTGATCAGGTATACTGACTGGTGACATTAAAAAATGAAAATAAATACATAAATATTTTTATTCATTTTTTTTTTTACATCCCGTAAACGGAGCTACTCAGTGTCACCGTAGTGATCCCGTACTACTCTGGTGGGGTGATGAAAGATTTTTTTTTTTTTAATGGGTTAACCATTCATGAACAGCTTGCTTTTGATTTTGACCCATGTTTGGCTAAGCTAATCACCTGATACAGGTAGCCAGGTACCATGTGATTGATTTGGGTCAATCAAAGATCACAGCAGTAAGCAAGCTATTCATGAATGGAAAGCCTCTCCAAACTGTTTTTGGAAACTGCACAGCACAGAAACCGCCTTGGTCAAAGTCAGGAATGACCTTCTGTTAGCTTCTGATTCCGGCTCGCTAACTGTTCTCAGTCTACTGGATCTTAGTTCTACCTTTGATACTGTAGACCCCAATCTTTTACTCTCTCCCCTTGAAACCATATTTGGAGTCTCACAATTGGCTCTGGAATGGATTAAGTTATATCTCAATAATTGATGTCGCTTTGTTTCTCTTGGAGGATTCCAGTCTGATGTTGGTCCAGTTAAGTACGGTGTTCCTCAGGGCTCAGTCTTGGGACCCTTACATTTTAGCATTTACATATTTCCACTTGGTCAACTGCTTAGTTATTTAGATAACTACTCACACAGGAAATCATGCTTACTGGCATCCCTCCATCAATTACGTAACGCCAGTCCTGATGGTTTATCTATAGATGGCATTGTACTTGAGCTTTCGTTTAAATTAAAAAAATCTAGGGGTGATATTTGATGCTAGTTTAATCTTTGATTCACATGTACAAAATGTTGTCAGAACCTCTTTCCACTTGAGAAACATTGCTCGGCTGCATCCTATGCTATCATGCACTGTAGCCAAAAAATTATATTAAAATGTAATTTAATTAATAATTAAATATTGTTTTTAGTACATTGGTTTGGTTGATCATTCCGAGAGGGGTAAATAGCACCTTGAAAGTTCCACTTGCTCTATTTCCATGTTTTTACTGTTCCTACAGGGATGTGGTGCTGTTCTTTTTTAGCCCTACTCTAATGTTAGATTCATTCACTGTGGTCAAAAAGCTGATCCATACATTAGTGCTCTCCCAACTTGACTACTGCAATGCGCTACTTACTAGTGTACCTAAATCCACAATTAATTGACTTCAATATTAACAAAATTCTGCAGTCAGAATCCTGACTAGGTCTGGTACAATTGACCATATTACCCCTATCCTTGAGTCCTTGTATTGGGTACCCATCAGATTTCGCATAGACTTTAGGATCCTCTTGCTTACATAGGCTCTTCATGGCTTGGCACCCCATTATCTCTTTGAACTTTTATCAACTCACTCCCTCCTCTACACTCGATGGGAGACAGAGCCTTCTCCTGCTATGCCCCAAAACTCTGGAATTCACTTCCAAAGAATACCAGTGAGTCATCTTCTCAAAACTCATTGAAATCAAATCTAAAAATGTTTTTCTTTAGATCAGCTTTCATGTAATTGTCCGTTTTTTTCCTTTATTTTACCCTGTGTATTTCTTGAATAGCTTTGAATAGCTACCTTTAAAGGTGCTGTATAAACTAAAGTTTAATCAAACAATAATCATAGCGATTACATGATACTTGGTTACCAATTACCAGTAACTGTAATCTGCTGTGTCCGGTTGACACAGTGGTCACAGCAGGGGAGTGCTGCATGCTCCTAACCCGGAGCAGGCACAATGATGAACACGTACGTGATTGTGCCTATATGTGCCACCCATGGCCGTTTGTGGCAGGCTGCCAAGTGAGTAAAGAAGACATGTGCTAAGAAATATTGGGGCTGTCGTTGTCGACTTCTTTCTGGAAGTGCTGGTTGGCTGGCTGCCTGAAACAAGCTAAATAACTAGTTTTATTTTCCTTAAAAAAGTTCAGCTTACACAATTATCTTATTCCACATTTTCAATAATCAATACTACTAATCACATGACCTGGATGACTTACCATTTCTACATATTAGATTGGCCCACAGCAATCTCTTTGATCTTATCCTTGCTGCTCTTTAGGATTACTAAAAACCCTCACTGGTCCTGGTGCCCATACGCTCGTATTGTAGATCTCTTAGTATGCATATGGTCAATTCTGCAAAATTATGCATGCCAAAACACTGGAAATCTCAACACGCACAGACAGTCTCAGAATGGCTTCACCGTATTAATAAAACAGCCGAGATGGAGGAACTAATCCAGGTAGCTAAAGATACAGCAGCTAAATACACCCACACCTGGGCATGTTGGACCCATTTTGTAACCACAGATAGGTATAAAGAACTTATATCATCCAGCGCTCTAAACGTTTCCCCCTGAATCTAATACTACTCAGCAATTCTGACACAGACACGTCCCCAAACAGGGGATGAAGTCGGGGATTCACCCACCTATGCCTAAAAGAGGAGACCCACTATGATATAGAGGTTGCGGCATGATTCTAGTGACCTTCTAGTTAAGACTCTTGACCTTCCCTGGGCTGTCGTGGAGACGGGAAAGACAGATAACGCCCACCCCTATCCCCAGGCTCTCTCTTTTCCCTCTCCCCCTTCCCATTTCTCCCCCCCTTTAGCCTGACTCCACCCCATTATTTCCACCATACCCCCCCTCACGACCCCTCCCCGCCCTACCCTTGCCAGTTTAATGAATCGCACCTACCCACCCACAATTCGGGCCACCGAACACGAGGCCAACATAAATTTCTCTCCCCACGTAGATGGGAAAGAGACCACGTGCTCACCTTAACCCTGCGCTAGCGTATCTCAACCAGACACCAAGTCATAGAAGAAACTTTAACACTCCTAATACGCACAGATTGCAGTTTGACCTACGCCTTCAGCTGACGTCCTACAGGTGTGAGCCCAGGTGACCGCGAACCATCCAGATATGGAGGTATTTATTTATATGCTGCCCTTTTAATCAACCTGTGGATTTACCACTCTTTTCTTTTCTTTCTTTTATTATATAGAATCACACTCGGTTGCACACATCAATGGTGTCACTAAAATACTCTGCTGTGTTATACGTTTATAATGTCTCTACTTGCCAGATACATGATCCTATACAACGGTGCAATTTCGTTATTCTGTATCATTTATGTTATTATATATCTCTAATAAAGCTTTTATTGGAAAAAAAAACCCTCACTGGACCCCGCCTGTTTGAATAACTTAAAGTGTGTTTGACCCCCAAAAAAATAAAAGTTGATCCTGGTCCCTTGAAGCATGCATAACAGCACAGTGCTTGTGCTGTGTAATTTAGCCCCTTGTATAATAAAAAATGTGGCTGATCCTGTCTGGTTTTGCCTTCTCCCCTGTAAACTGACCACAGTTGATCATGGCTGCTGAGCTTTGACACCGCATTCAGTTTACATGCCTCCATCATCTGCAGCCCTCCTCTGTCCTCCTCTGACCTCCCCCCTGCCTGTCAGCTAGTCTGTGTCACCCTGCTCCCCGTCCCTTCCCTTCTTGCTGCTATAATACCTGTATCATAAACATACAATCCCCTCTGTTGGCTAACATTATGTGTCCCACTGTCTGTGCTTTATAAAAAATATGCAGATTTCTACCTTATTTCACAGTTCCTCCCAGCGCTCGCGTGATTGCCCTCCTCTCTCCTCCTCCCCTCCCTTCTGACACCAGTCGGAGTTCTCGGGCCCTCCCGCTGTAGTTGTCAGCCCGGGAAAGGAGAGAGCTGAGTAGTCACGTGAGCGCCCGGAGGCACTCTGAAATAAGGTAGAAATCTGCATTTTTTTTTTATAAAGCACAAACACTGGGGCACATAATGTTAGCTAATAGAGGGGATTGTATGCTTATAATACAGTGGCTTTACAACCACTTTAAGACCCATCTCCCTGCACCCATTGGCCTCCAAGCTTCTTGAATGCCTTGTCCCCAACCGTATTAGTTTCTACGTCATTGACAACTACCTTCTTGATCCCCTACAGTCTGGCATCCACCCACAACATTTAAACTGAATCTGTCCTACTAAAACTTAATAATGACCTATTAACTGCTAAAACCTACGGCCATTATCAGATACTCTTACTTTTAGACCTTTCCACTGCTTTTGATACAATTGACCACCTGTTCCTCCTAATTAAACTCCACTCCCTTGCCCTTCATGACTGCTCTTTCCTGATTCTCCTCTTACCTATCAGTGTACTTTCAGGGCCACATACAACACCATCTCCTCTGTTCCTCTTGTTCTTTCTACTGGGGTACCCCAAGGCTCTGTTTTTGGGCCCCTCCTATTCACATCCAATCACTGGCTAAATCTTGCCGCCCTACATCTAATCACTGGCTAAATCTTGCTGCTTTAAGCTCCACAACATTTCCAGAATTGGCCCCTTCCAGACTAATCACACCACAAAACAACAGGATATTGTCCTATCCATTCCTCCCAAGACATCTTGCTCTCTTGCTCCCATGTGACCTCCTCCCATGCTTACCTTCAGGACTATCTCAGAACCTTTTCCATCCTCTTGAACTCCCTACCCCAGTATTTCCAGAAAGCTATTACCCTGTCTGCCTTTAGGCGATCCTTGAAAACAAATTTATTCAGGGAAGCCTACTCCACCTCCACCTAAAAACCATACTTGAATCACCTCCATCAGATCATTCCCTGCAACTTTTACCTTTTGTACCACCTGCACCTACCTTTAGATTGTAAACTCGATGAGCAGGGCCCTCCTATTCCATCTGTATTGAACTGTGTTATAATTGTACTTCATTCTCCCATATATATTGTAAACTGCTGTGCAAACTGTTGGCGCTATATAAATCCTGTATAATAATAATATAGTCGGAGAAACAACAACTCTGTATACTGCATGTTTCCAAAAAGGTGTTACAGATGCCCCGTGCAAATAATAGACCTTCGGTCTTGAAATTAAAGGAAGGTAAGTATCTTGGTCATCAGCATGTGTAAGTTTTAAGCTTATACTCGTAATCATTCCCAAGTATACAGGGAACAGGGAGTGGAACAAAGGGGAACTCAGGATTATATGTCTCGAAGCTGATTGGGTCAGAATTAACTAAGGGGCTATAACAAAAGGTCAAAAGGGGAGGGGAAGTGGGAAGGAAATTGGGAAAGGGAAGGGGATGGGAACAATGGGACACAGGGAATGTGGGAGAGGCAGAGAATGGAAATATTTCTCCACTTCATCTACTCCCATCCCCCCTCGCAGGAGACCAGCAAGAAAAGAAATGGTTATGTCAGGGGTCAGATCCTGCCTGTCGATGTAACAAGTTCAGTTAGAACCCGGGGTTCCAGATTTTGAGTCAAGGCAGTGGGAAGAACAGGTGTAGGCTATCCATGGCCAGTGGCATCACTTGGGTTGGTGTCACCTGGTGCGGTAAAACACAGCATCGCCCTCCCAGGGGGGTAACACCATGTTGTCTTGCCACTGCTCCTAGCACAAATCCGGCCTACTCGTACAAATCCCCCCAATCCCCACTCCTAGCACAAATACCCCCTCCTCGTACAAATCCCCCCAATCCCCTCTCCTAGCACAAATACCTCCTCCTCGTACAAATCCCCCCCCCAATCTCCTCTTCTTGCACAACCCCTCAATCCTCCCTTTTAGCACAAATTCCCCACCAACTCCTCCTAGCACGATTCTCCCCCATCATCCCCATTACACTTCACAGCACAAACAGCCCCCATCATCCTCCTGTGCAAACCTCTCATCTCAGCACAAATTATTGTTAACCCCCCTGGTCTGTAAGTTCTACCCACCCCCAACATACAGGTAGAAGATCAGGTAGATGTGCGGGTTGTGCTGTACTCTCTTACTGCTGTCAGTGGAGAGCTCCTCCACACAGAAGGTGGCACAGGATTGGGTTGTACACAATTTAGTTATCCCGCCCCATCTCCTCCAATGATCGCTCATATGTTGGCAGCAGAGATGGAGGATCGCTCTGCTGACAGAAGGGGGGAGCACAGCCCGCCATTCTCAGTGGCCAAGTGCAGTGGCCATGAAAAGACCAGCCTGGAGGGGATATAACTGAAATCAGCACCTAGATCCAGCCATGGTGTCACGCTCTGTCGGGTGTCACCCGGATGCGGTCTGCAACTCCTGCACCCCCATAGTGACGCCACTGTCCATGGCAGCCAGGTGTCCTTAATTTTTTTCCCTATTATAAAGTGTGGCTGTCAAGAACTCTTTGGATCGAATGTTGTTTAATCTTGCAAATCAGTGACAGGATCGGTGCAGAGGTTTGCTTCCAGAGATCAGGAATGCTAGTGTGGACTGTTCAGCAAGTACACTGTTAGTAAGTAACAGATAGCATAGAGGGTCTGTGCCAAGATCCATGGATTTCAATTGGAAGACCACATTCTTAACTCCCATGCAAAACTGATATAACAAAGGACATTGCCAGAAAGTATGCAGGAGTGTACCTGGCTCTTTATGTTATCCACTGCTCAGCTTTAAGACTTGGGGGTAGAATTTATTCGGCAACAGCGGGACTCTATACCACCTGAACAGTAGTTTGTATCACTGTCCTTAAAAGCAGTTAGCGACAAGCATTATGGGCTGATCAAATAGATCAGGGGGGCCTGGAGTAAAAGAAAAAACAAAGAATGGACGGAGGGCCAACATGACGGGGTGATAAGGGGTTTGCAGCACAGAAGCACTTAGGTGGGAAGGCACATCATATAAGGTTATATTCATATTGGCTGCAAGTGGAGATAAGGAGGGGCCTCCAAAAAGTTGGTAAAAGTGCAGGGGGCAAGGAGGAGCCATTTGGAAGGGAGCGTGGAACAGGAGCAGCCCTTCTCTCTTCTGACCCCCCCTGCACTTATTCTACCCAGGCATGGCCGACCTGGACAGCTTACTATGCCAGCTCAGATCTGCGGCAGCTACCAACGGCCAGGCATGGCTGCAAGCTCAGATATCCAGGCTGCTGGAAGGACTCTGGCAGGGGTGCCCTGCTACACACCCTCCCGCCACCACACATGCTCGGAGGTCATGGCTTCCGGAGATGCTGAGTCCCGAGGTGACTCCCCAGGTTTGGCCACTTCTGGAGCTCTTTACAGAACCCTCTGGGCCCTTCCCCCAAGTGCCGGCCTGCTGCAGCTTCGGGGCGGTCCGGGAGGATCCCAGCATAGGTGGAACCCGCAGGGCGAGCGTTCGGGAGTGCGACCAGTGTTTCCCGCCTCTCCTTCACTTACTGATTGGCCGGAGCAGAGGGCAGCACCATCGGCTAGGCCACCAACAGGTGTGCCCGACTTGGGCGAGTGTAAGCAGCGGGACACAACCTGGTGGCCCGGTGCGGCCGGGGTCCCTTCCCAGAATGATACAGGCTTTCAGGCGGCTGCAGGAGCAGCATCTGGTGGGCGGTGAGAAGCGGCTTCCCGCACACCTGGCCAGAGCGGGAGAGCCCTGCAGGGAATGATGGCTCTGGTCTACAACAAAATGGTGCCAGCGATGACATCAGACGGGGCGGACCCCGAATCCCGCAGCGGGACACAGTGCAAGCCTCAGTTGCCGGTGAGAGACAGCCAGGAGCGATCAAAGGGTGAGCTGAGTGACTCCACAGATGAGGATGGGTACGTTCGATCGACGGTGGATTCTAGCCCAGCGGCTGGCAGATCGGTGAATCCTGGTCAGCCTGGTAAGTCCTGTGCACATGTTGGTACTTCTGTGTCTGGTGCGGATGGGGTGCTTGTGAGTGCGAGTGGGGCATTATCACAGGATGGCGGTACTGGCGTGGCAGGCGGGACGGTCCTTGGGGCTGCGGAGTCAGGTGCATCAGTGTTGGGTGTTTTATTTTGGGGCTTACGGGAACTACTGGAGTGCTTGGAAGGGTCCTTAGGTCCTGCCACCCCCAGTGGCGTGGGTCCAGGGAGGTTCTGCTGCCCCAGTGATGGTGTCAGGGTGGTACGGGGTGGGGCCGGTCATTGCGTTGTGCCAGGAGAGAGAGGTGGAGCCGAGCATCTGGCTAAGGCCCAACAGTGGTTCCCACGGAGGGTGCAAAAACAGTTCAAAAAGGTAAGAATGCTGGTAAGGAAAGGGAGGGCGTGTGGTTGGTGGACTTCCCGAAGTGCAAGGTTTATGTGTGCTGCAAGGGACTGTTGGGAGCGCACTTGAAGCCCGAGAATCGGGAAAAAATTGTTAAGGGTGAGTATGTTGAGATATTTTCCTTGCTGCCCTTGGAAAAGTTCAACTTGGATAGGGTAAAGCTGGATGAGAGCAAGGAGGAAGAGGAGAAGTGCAGGTATCTCTTGATCCCAAATTCACTGCAGGCCTTTGCGATCCTTGCTAGTATGAAGGGAAAAGGGCTCCGGAGAATTGCTCAGCGTTGTTTTACTACTTGGACGCCAATGGTGAGGCATACCGGGTGTACGGTGGTACGGTGGTACAGCCTGGTTGCGATACGATGAGCAGTTTTGCCAACGCAAGGCGGTTCGTCCTTCCTTGCGTTGGGACCACAAAGATATAGGTTTGTGGATGAAGCCGATGACGTTTGCGCAGGCTAGTTTTCAGTTTCAGTCTTTCTTTCTACATGATATGATCTGTGGGAGACGGTGAGGAGAAGGAAACAGAGCCCTGCTGACCGAGGAGATCTAGGAGCACCGAGGAGATCTAGGAGCACCAGATCCTGTGAGCACAGGGGAAGCTGTGCACTCCTTCCAAAACGTGGACCTGGTAAGCAGACACACTCTCTATTTCCAAAAGGATCACCCGGCGCACCACTTGAAGTTATCACAAGTTCTTGTAGAATATTCACTGGAAGATTCACACACACAGTCACCTTATTTTGGACTAGAGAAATATGAACTATGTAAAATCCTTTGTTTTTTCCTTTTAAAACAATATACTCAGCTCCACAAATATTGGAGTGATAATAACCGCAGCACCTGGTCGAATGAGATATCAGACACTTGATCTAAGTCTGTTTATATATATGTTTTACATTTTATATTTTTGCCTCTGGTATCTTTTATATATCTCTTATATATTGTGATTTTTATATATCTCCTATATATTGTGCCTTTTATATATTTTATATTTTGTCTTTGTGTATTGCCACTTTTTATCTTTTCATACTTTGCCGCATACTTGATATTCCACTTTATTTATTTTCACTGGGAATTTGATGTCATAATTTGATAACTTTACTTCTTCACATATACCAACTCTAATTAGAAGATTAATACTGTAGTTTAAGGGTCACTTTTATTTATTTCACCTTATAGTTCA
>BLSH010466912.1:49428-60449 GCA_018402905.1 Glandirana rugosa | reverse complement strand
GAGGATGACCTGGCGAGCAGCACTGGGTGTCAGCCTGTCTTTTATCTTCTCTTCCAACTCCCTGGATGGACTGTGGAGTGGATTCAATGTGGTGGGCTAATGGTAGGCGAATAGATGGGGTACTCGGGGTTCATCCATGCCAGTCCCCATTGGTTGAAGCAGTGGAATGGAGGCAGCACAGCTCTAGTAATCCTGTGTCCCTCCTCATGCTGGACTGGCCTGGGCTCAGGGTTGCCAACTGTCAGTAAATTTACAGATAGTTTGTAAGGCTCGATTTACACGGGAGGCTGTTTTAACCTCCCCTGAACGTTTTATCTTGACAGCTAGAAAGCGGCGTCTAAAACGTCCATTTTACCGCATTTAGCATGCCGCGTTTAGCGATGTTTTGCCGCGTTCACCTCTAGGAGCATTTTTTAATAAAAAATATATATATTTTTTAAAATTGATACGCCCGTAAACGAAACACTCCTAGACGCAAGTTACCGCGTTTAGGCATATTTACACGCTGTTTGGCGTTTCAAATGCCTTTGAACTGGCATCTGAACCCATTTATTTGCATTCCAAAAAAAGCCTCTAAACTCAACTGCCTGGAAATGACCTTAAGCGACCCTGTGTAAATGTACTGATAAGATAACATAGAGGAGAGTTCAGGGGCAGCTGAAAAAAAAACACCCAAACGCCTCTAAACGTCCGTGAAAATGAGGCTTAAAAATCTGTATTTTTTCCAAGTGTCTAAATGTCAGGGGCTGATAATTTGTCACGTTGTGATGATGTTTTAAGTGTATTCCAGCAAATGATGTGTTGTGGGTATTGTGAGTGTTTCCATATTGTGTTTATATCAGTTGTCTTAGTTTATTGGAGGTGTGTAAATGTGCAGGTTGTCAGTAAAAAAATGTGCTCTGTCAGTAAATTTTTGTCCATGTTTTGTCAGTAAAAAATGCTATGAGAGGTTGGCAGCACTGCCTGGGGTTGGGGGTGCTGGAATATTTGTTTTGAGTGATGTCGGTTGAGATGACTTCATACTGAAAGAAGGCTGAATGCCGTCCTGAGCACCGCCACTGCTGGGGACAGAATTGGGGACACTTTTTATCCAGGGAGAGTTTCCTGAAAGTGGGGTCTGTACCCCAGAAACCAGGGATGTCCTGTTGTTTTCTGGTACCAAGTAAACTTTATTGCAACAGCAAGTCACATACAAAATTGGGTGCTAATGTGCCGTAATAGCAGATCAGGAGATAACTAAACTGCTGACTGGGTGATGATATTTGGAGGATAGAAGGTAAATATTTTAGTAAATACATGTGGTATCAGGTTTGTGAGAAAAGAAAGATGTGACTTCTAAATTAAACTTTAATTAAAACTTCTCTTTACTCAACTTGTTTGTCTTCTATTATATAAGCCAACCCCGATCTTTGTAGAGTAGATCTCCACTGAAGTCTTCCAGCTGTCTACATTCTCAGCACCAACTGAACTACGCGGTAAGTGTATGCTGGAATGCCGTTATCTTATTATTATTCTTCTTATTATAATTATTGATAAGACAAGAAACCTTAGTATTCAGATTTCAGGTAAAGTTTAAATGACTCCTGCGTTTCATTCCGATTTTAAATAATGGCAAGGTTCCTCCTATCATTTTTTCTTATAATGGCTTATTGTTAGGTAATTTTTATTCCCTAGTTTCTTCAACCTTTAACTACATTTTATATGTAAAGGAGGAATCTATTGTTTTGCTATAATGGTTGATAAAGGGGTATGGTCAGCCAAAAGTATAAAATGCCCATTTGGAAAGAACGATTACCTATCTGCTCATGTCTGCATGAATGTTTTATACCAATGTTCTTAGTGATTTATATATGATGTAGATCTACACATGTGGACTCTTGTAGGCTCTCTGGGTTCTATTTACCTTAATTGTTAAAGTTCAGACAGCGCTGAGTGAAAAAGTGTGACACAAGTCATATTGTAATTGAATGTTATTAAAAATGACCTTTCCTTTTCAATCTGTAGCCTCTGTAATTTTCTGAAAATGCAGTAAATTATGGCTACCTGGAAAAATAATTTCCTGCTTGTGTGATTGGCTCACCAATTTTCCCAGAAGTCTGCCTACAATACAAGTCAGATTTCAGGGACCCCCTGCAACAAAAATGTCATTTTTGAAGAGATACTTTCAGTAGGAACATGTCTAAAGGGACGCAGGCCCAGTAGATTGCCTCATTAGTGCTCTCCAGCTGCACACCTGATTGATAATTATGAAACCACTCCCATTACACCCACTCAGAACAGAGGCACAGACAAACAAAGGGCTATCTTCAGAATAACAAAATGTAGGGATCTTCAACAAAGGTTGTTATAATCCTTGCAATGTACATAGATCACCCAGAGGGAATGTTTTTTTCTCAACAAAAGTGGAGTTACACTTTAAGGTCTGGGAAGCATCAAGCAGATCCATTTAAAAAACACTCAACCAGCCAATAATGAGTGCCAGGTGTATGCGATCCTTTATGATGGATTAGAGCAAATGAACACTAGATACTTTATTGTATTAGAACAACTATTTTATGTGTACCTAACTTTAAGGTGCCTCATGTTAATTTTTTAGTCATATTTTCAATTTTGTCTTCTGTTTCTTTCCATGAATTCCAATTATGCACAGAACCCAAAGATGTTCACCTTGAAGAAATCCCTGTTACTCCTTTTCTTCCTTGGGACCATCAGCTTATCTCTCTGTGAGGAAGAGTAAGTATGTTAGGGCTTTTTAAAATACAAGTATAGACTTTTAAAACTAAAAGTGATTCTAAAGTGTAAGTATATTTTACCTTAATGCATTCTCTGTCATAAGATACACAACTCCCCACTATAATATCCAGAGCACCCGCGCTTATGGGCCTAATTCAAGACTATATACCCCAATAACTAAAATATCCAATAATCAGATGTGGAAAGATCAATAATGTGCAGCAGCAGCTCACCACATGTACCCCTATACATGTATACAACGAAATATTAAAATAGAAAGAGCCACGCTTAGCATAAAGTCCAGCCAGGACTCAAAATCACATTCCTCAAGGTCCTGTAAACTCTCACAGGAACATGTAGTTGTCCACCCTCCAGTATTTACATCATACACTATATTGTCAAAAGTATTGGGACACCTGCCTTTAAATGAACTTTAATGGCATCCCAGTCTTAGTCCATAGGGTTCAATATTGAGTTGGTCCACCCTTTGCAGCTATAACAGCTTCCTCTTCTCTGGGAAGGCTGTCCACAAGGTTTAGGAGTGTGTCTATGGGAATGTTTGTCCATTCTTCATTAAGCGCATTTCTGAGGTCAGGCACTGATGTTGGACGAGAAGACCTGGCTTGCAGTCTCTGCTCTAATTCATCCCAAAGGTGTTCTATTGGGTTTAGGTCAGGACTCGGTGCAGGTCAGTCAAGTTCCTCTAATCCAAACTTGCTTGTCCATGCCTCTATGGACCTTGCTTTGGGTACCCGTGCGCAGTCATGTTGGAACAGAAAGAGGCCATCCCCAAACTGTTCCCACAAAGATAGGAGCATGAAATTGTCTTCAATGTCTTGGTATGCTAATGCCTTAAGAGTTCCCTTCACTGGAACTAAAGGGCCAAGTTCAACCCCTGAAAACAAACCCCCATCATAATCCCCCCTACACCAAATGATTTGGATCAGTGCACAAAGCAATGTGAGGTATCTCTTTATGGGTCGTAACATCATCTTTCACATTATACAAAAAAATTGAGCTACTTTTATTGTTTTGTTGTTTTTTAATTCTTTAAAGTGTATTTTTTTCCAAATTAAATGTGTTTGCAAGACTGCTGAGCACATACAGTGTGACATAAATTATTGCAACAACCACCATTTGATTCTCTAGGGTCTCTGCTGAAAAAAAATATCATTTGGGAGTTCTAAGTAATTTTCTAGCAAAAAATACTGATTTTAACTAGTAAGCAACAAATGTCAGAAAAAAGCCTGTTTTTAAGTGGTTAAAGAGACCCTGTCACCAACTTAAAAACGTTACAGGTGGGGTTAGTTGTGATGATGTGAGCAGGGAATGTGTTTGGTTAGGTGTACAGGTGTGGGGTGGGCAGGCTGGGTGCAGGAACAGTGTTCAAATTAGAAGGATGTACAGGTGCAGTAGTGAGGGGGGGCAGTGTTGAAAAAAAAGGATGACCCATAGCACCTTCCCATACACAGAGAGCAGCATGTGGCTGGAGTACTGACCTGTCTGTCTTTGCTTAGCCCTGCAGCCCAGCTCAGTACCTTTCTGAAAGAAAACAAGCAAGGTGGGCACCGAGGTGGTGCTCCAAACCACCCCTAGTGTCATACACTTCCACATATGCTGAGGATTACCTGGGTACCAGTCCAGTCCACAGCCGTGTTAAATGTAGATAAAAGGTGAAGTTGGCAGAAAATAAAAGTTTCTTTATTAGGTAATCAAGATAAAAGTCCCAGGAAATACACACAGTCCCAGGAAAGTCTTGGGACTGTGTGTATTTCCTGTGACCTTTATCTGGATTATATAATAAAAAAACTTTTATTTTAATTTATCCTGGAGTGCCACCACCTTCATCTTTCAGTACCTTTCCACCTGCCTCTGCAGCAAATGGTTCTGCATTACAGGTGCAAGACAGTTCCAGAATATTCACAGGATGTCATTGCATTATAGAGCACATTTTGCCACAATGTATGGCAGCACATTAGTGTACATGTGTTAGGTGATGCGATGCCAATCATTTAAATGGCATCCTAACATCTTGTCAACAGATTTGCATTGCAGCATAGCGTGTACTGTCTAAAAATGGTGCATGCACGTTAGTCCATTGCGCTGCAAAGCATATATATTTGAAGGTGCGTTGGGGTGCCTTTCACAATGAATGGCACTACATCTCACCAATGACAGGGAGTGATCAGGTACTTAACCACTTCAATGCAGGGCACTTTACCCCCTTCCTGCCCAGGACAAGCTGTCACACTTTGAAAGACAATTGTCATGCAACACTGTACCCAAACTCATTTTTTTTTCATTTTGTTCAAAAAAAAAAAGAGCTTTGTTTTGGTGGTTTTGTTGTAATTTTTTGTCATCATATTTTAAAAAATGAAGAAATTAAATAAAAAATGTTCACAATTTTTTTTTTATTACATATTGTCACCAGAGCCGTACAGCATTATCATATAACTGGGGTGATTTTTATTTATTTTATTTACTTTTTTATTTTTTATTTTTTTTTATTTTTCTTTAACACACAGTGACCATAGCAATATATACCATAGTAACATTGTACTACTCCGAGGAAGTGATCAGGATCTTTTATTTTTTTTTTACACATTATGGTTGCTTATAGCAGTGAATTGCATTGCTATAAGCAAGCATTTTACTGAGTATAAAGGTTGAAGGTGGAGAGTCCAAAGTCAACTCAACCCACAAATTTAGGCCATAACAATGAAAACAATTGAAGGAACAGAATGAAAAATTTAGTTTGAATGAGCAAAATTGTAACCGTGAGTGTGATATTCGTTTAGGAAACATTACACATACTATGCATGTTCTATGGCACACCAGAACCATTTTTAATACATTTGGAATTCCATCGAAGTAGCGAGTGTGGATGATTTTTTTCTTTTTCAATAGTTTTTATTGTTTTTGTCAAAGCGTACATAGAATGGAACATGTCAAAGTCCCAATGGTGTATAAACGAAAGAACATTTAGGCCTACTGGCCTAGCATATAACAGGTGAACAGTTTGAATAAAGTAAACATATAGCCATCTCCAGATTGAGTAAGTAGGGGTTGCCCATTGTACACATAAGGAATTTACTTAAGATGATTGACTAACTGTAGGAGCTGTTGGATAAGGCTCCCTGCTCCACCCATGATGGGAACATACTGTAGGTCAGGAAGCCTCCACAACCCCCACCCTTCAATATAAGACAAAAAGCAAATGTCTATGGAAAAGCCTACAACCTGGGGCCCCAGAATACCACAATAGGTCAATTACAAATTCAAATCTCAAGAAAGCTCCATAAAAAAATTGTTACAGGAAGGTCTCTTTAAGGAGGGGGGTCAGCCTTAGGAGTGTGGTAAAAGTTTTTGACAGGTAACTCTTCCGCTCCCTGAGGGTTATATTGAAGATAATAGGTTATTGTGTCCGATGTCTCTTACAGGAATGTCAGAAGGGTATAGAAGGAAAGCATAGGAGTATTGGAGAGATAAAAGTTAGGTTGAAGGGGAAAGGGAAGGGGTCCAGGGGGTCAACCAGAGTCAAACGTGTTGTGTAGTTATGGCACCCGGGTATAGGGAAATTTGAGAGAATGTGGCCCAATGTTCCCAGATAAGGTTCAAAAATGTGGGTCCTGTCCAGAAAAATACTCACTAAATTCTCCTGGGCCATAATCCAAGAGGTCTTACTTTTAACTTCTGAGAGAGGCACAGACATCTTTTTCCAAAATGTAGCTATTGGGGAGGCATCTGGGTATATCTTGGCAAGGACATAGGGGACTCTGTACCAACGTGTGAATACCTTGATGTTGGTTTCAATAAGAGAAATGCTCAGAATCCCATTAAGGGAACATTGATTCCAAATTCCAGGTTCCCTTGTGATGTTTAGGTCATTCTCCCATGAGAGGGTGTAGGAAGCCTTGGATGGTGTTGAAGCCAGCAAAGAGTATATGAGGGAAATCCCCCCCTTTGATTCCTGCACACCATGATTCATAAGCCATGACCCTAGGAGGCTCTGGCTTATTGGGCCAAATAGAATGATGAAAATGGGATATTTGGGTGTATTTAAACCTTTCTGAGTTGGGCATATCAAGTTTGCTAACACAATATCCTATTGGGATTGAGCCTGTGGAAGGGAAGTACTGCCCTATCCTGTACAGGCCTTTGTTTAGCCACCATTTGAAGGCTAAGATGTTCATGCCCGGGGGGAAATCAGGGTTGTGAAATAAATGCGCTAGCAGGCTGAATGAAAAGACCAAAGAAGGGTTTCCATATAAGCGATCGCACAATGCTAAGGAATGTGACAGAGTGGGGGCCAGAACAGGAGGTCTGAGTTTAGAGGGTGACCACATTAGAAAATCAACAGTATGGTTTGGGAAAACCTGCCTTTCCATCAATAGCCAATCAGGTTTAGTAAATGGTGAGTAAGCAATGGAAATTTGGGCAAGTTGTGCTGCCTGATAGTACCACCATATATTGGATAAAGCAAGGCCCCTTGTGTTTTAAGAAGGAACAGAATGTTTTTAGAGCATCTACTGCCTTTGGGGTCCCAAACTAATGTTAGAATTTTGAATTGAAATTGTAGTAGTTGTGTTTTCTTGATTGGGGTGGGAAGGGATCTGAAAAGGTGAAGTAACTGCGTAAGGATTGTCATTTTAACTGCGCTTGTTTGGCCTATCCAGGATAACCCATGCTTAGCCCAGGAGTCCAAATCCTTGGATAGTTTTTGGAACATGGCGGGATAGTTGGAGGGGTGTAAAAAGTGAATGTTTGGGATTAGATTGATACCCAAATATGGGATATGTGAAGAATTCCATGTGAATGGGAAGTGGTCCTGTAGGTTCTCAACCAAGTTAGGAGGGACTGTGACATTTAGTGCCAGTGATTTCACCACATTCACCTGGAGACCAGAGACTTTTCCAAACTGTTTAAGTAAGACAAAGATGTTTGGAGTCAAGATGAGAGGAGATGTGACAAAGAAAAGGAGGTCATCTGCAAAGAGTGCACACTTAAGTTCCTGATTACCACAGTGCACCCCTTTGATGTCCTGATGGATATGGCCAGTGATTCAATTGCTATCACAAACATCAAAGGGTATAGCGGTCATCCCTGCATTGTGCCTTTATCAATCTGAAGTGGGTCTGAATAATAGCCCTACAATCTGACCTGGGCACTAGGGCTGGAGTATAAGGATTTTAGTATGCCTCGGAAATTGGGTCTGAAGCCCCATCTTGTTAGAACATTAAAGATGTACGGGCAAGTGACTGTGTCAAAAGCCTTTTGAAGGTCAATCAAGAGAAGGAACCCCTCTTGATGGGGTCCGCCATCCCACTTGCATCTCAACAATGAGATGATGTCAATGGCCCTCCTGATCTGATCTGGCCCGTGTTTCAACGGGATCAATCCTGCCTGGTCTTTATGGACATATTGAGCAATGAAGGAAGATAAACGGTTAGCTAGTATTTTTGCAAGAATTTTGAGGTCATTAATTATAAATGATATCGATCTATAATTGCTAACTATGCTCAAGTCCTTACTAGACTTGGGCAAAACTGAGATATGCACCAGGTTGAGCGATTCATCCAGGGGAGTGCCAGATTTTAGGGAATTGAAGAATTTGGCCAAGTAGGGTGCTAAGGTGTGGGGAATTTTTTTGTAGTAACAGGCTGAAAAGCTGTCTGTTCCTGGGGCTGAATTAAGTTTGAGGTGTTTTATCACCTCCATGACTTTCATTTTGGAGATTGGCTTTTCTAATATGGATGTATGAGTCTCTGAAAGTTTTGGAATGCGTTAAGTTGAGATTGGCTACAAGACTCCTTCTCTTTGTACAGGTCCTTGTAGAATTCATGGAAACATTCCATGATACGTTTTAGGTTCTGGGTTAAAGTTCCTGTGCGGCTGCATATTTTGGGGAAGGTAGTGGGGCGGGGTTTGGGGGATACTTTAGCTGCTAATTTAGCCCTAATCTTGTCCCTGTGGTTGTAAAAACGGACTCCAGCCCATCTGAGTTCCTTCTCTGCGTCATTGGTTAATGCTAGATTTAGGGCTAGTTTGGCCGCTTCATGTAATTCTAAGGATGTTTTGGTGAGGTCCCTTTTGTGGCTTCTACTTTTCAAATGGGAATCTAAAGTGAGTTTAGATATGGTGGCTCGGCGCTCGCACTTAAGATTGATTTGCATGATTTTCCCTCTGATCACAGCGCTGCCCAGAGCGTGTCAGGGGAAGTGGAGCCTGTATCATTCAGTTGGAATTATTGCTTGATATCCTTTTCAAGGATGGAGCCTTGTATTGGGTCACTAAGAAGGCTTTCATTAAGGTGCCATGTTAATTTGGAATTAAATCTTGTGGGTTTTTGTATGGATAGAAGTACCAGCGAGTGGTCTGAAATAGCTCAGTATTTTATGTTGGCCCTAATGGCACAAGGTAATTGGGAGGTTTGCATAAAGATATGGTCTATTCTAGAGTAGATCTGATGAGGGGCCGAGTAGTGAGTGTAGTCCTTAGCACAAGGGTTAATTTCCCTCCAGGTGTCAACAAGGCCAATGTAGTGAGGAGGCTATTTTGGTGCTTTGTTGATGAGGTCTCCTTGTCCAGGGCAGACCCTTACATGATTTGTCAAGTATTTGATCAAATGTTAAGTGTGTCTGTAATTTAGCTAACATGGTTGAGAAGAAGTCTGCTTACCCGCTATTTGGTATGTAGTAGGAGATTAGAGTATATAACTCCATCAATAGAGCCTTTTATCAGAATAAATCTCCCCACTGGGTCTCTAAGAGTATCTGTCTGAGAGAATTTGACATGTTTCGAGATGCAAATAGCAGCTCCTTTAGTTTTATTTGGTGCATTGGCGAGATAGAACTGGGGGTAGTGCTTGTGTAGAAATGAGGGATTATAGGATGGTGGGAGATGGGTTTCCTGGAGAAGAAGGATATCTATTTTTTGTGATTGGTAAAGGTTGAATAATTTCCATCTTTTACTGAGGAGCTCATGCCTTGGACATTATGTGTGCCGATACAAAGGGGAAATGGATGGTGTGATCAGCTGACATGGATCAGAGGAAGGGGATTTGCTGAATTAGAGGGTGACTTAACCTGAGGAATGTTGTTTGGTATTTTAGCTCCGCTAGCCCCGATCAAATCCATCGGCGGTTGAAACACAGCTTGGGGAAGAAAATCCGGTTTACCCACTGGAGTGGAGAGGAGGTTAGAATGAAGAGAAAGAGACTGTAGTTCCTAGAGAGAAGGGACATGGCAAATGAACGACTTTGAAAATGGTACCAATCAACAATTATATTTTTTAGAACTTGTATAAACCCACACCCACCACAAAGTGGTACCCAAAAGACATCCCCCTTAATAGGGGATGTAGCGTCATCGCAGGGTGAAACAAAAGCTCCACTCGGAGATGTTTGAAGGCAAAGTGCATCCGTTCCAGCTCCCCTGTCTTAAGGAAGCAGTATGCAAAAAAAATAAAGGTGGTTACTTATGAAAACCCTCAGAGGAGGTCAAATCTACAACCCCACTAAGGCAATCCAAGGGGTGAAGAGACAACGGGGGGACCCCCCCAACACAAGCCAGGTAAAGGGGAGGGCGACCCCCATGGCCCGCACCAACCACAATTTATCCCAAGACTAGATCAGTTTTCTCCAGCTTTAAAGTCCTGGTGATAGATTTGCTGTTTCATCTAAAGAGAGCGAAATCACTCTCAAAGCAGCATAGCAGAAATACCCTGGTGAGGTCATGGGTCAGAATAGTCCTGGGAGAACTAGCAGTGTCGTTAAGAAGCCATGAAGGCTAAAATACAGCTACCATATAACCATATAACCAAACCAGTGTTAAGTCTTAGTTAGAGTTGAGCGAACACCTGGAAGTTCGGGTTCTGCTGGTCCGTCCGAACTTCGGGACAAAGTCCGGGTCCGGGTCCGGACGGAACCCGAACGATCGCACGGTATACCATCGACATAAAATCGGAAGTACCGAAGAATTGCTGTGACGATCAAGAGGGTCCTGATAAGACTGGGTACTGGAGTGGTCCCATAAAGACGATACGACGAAACTCTCACTAAAGCGAGAGAAATCTACTTTGTCGTTTAGATAGTGGTCCTGAAATTTCGACCTCTTTTGACTAGATCAGAACCCTATTTAACACCAACCACGCCCGGTACCCCCAGCGGGAGGGGAAATGGACCGAACACAACCCCCCCAGGGGGGCAACAGAGAAGTGGGGAACCTAACGGAATCACCCCAACATCTAAACTGGAGGAGACTCCCAAAAGTATTCATTGGTGGAAATAA
>BLSH010466912.1:34846-47839 GCA_018402905.1 Glandirana rugosa | reverse complement strand
AGCTTGATCTGCAACTCAAAGCAGCGGTATGTGAAATCTCTAATTTCTGCTATCTGTCCTCAGAGCAACAGCACAGACAGCAGTAGTAAAGTAATCTATCTCAGGATGCAGGATCAGGTCTTAAAATGGCTAAAATCTGTCCCTCACGCCGTCAGCTACCTTTCCCTATACTAACCCAAGGAGCATGTGACTGCAGCACTGTGACTCCAGCTTATAAAGAGGCTGGGTCACATGATGCACTGGCCAATCACAGCCATGCCATTAGTAGGCATGGCTGTGATGGCTTCTAAGGGCAAACCAGTGAAACGCTTGTTGATTGGCTGCCCTGCAGCTTCTCAACACGTGGAATAAAATAGCAGAACCCCGGACCGAACCCGAACGATTTTTGAAATGTCCGGGTCCGGGTCCGTGCCACGGACACCCGAAAGTTCGGTACGGACCCGAACGTTACAGTCCGGGTTCGCTCAACACTAGTCTTAGTATATCCCTGTGAGGTAGGATAACACAAGAAACTCAGATGAGCCATTGGAAAATAGGCTCTCAATAAAGTAGAAAAGGAGTCAGTGTTTGTAATGGGTCTTGATGAACAAGAACCTAGAACAAGGCAAGCAGTGCCGGACTGGGATATTTCCCGGTGGGCTGGCCACCCTGGGGCTGCTGTCAGCTAGGAGCTTTGATGCTTTTTTTTTTCTATGGAAAAGCTGAGAGCAGAGTCAGCTTCGCTGTGAACTGGAGGTGGAACTTGCTGAGAAAATGTCTAGCAAGGGGTGGAGGAGCGAGTGACCAATAATGAAGCAGGCAGTGTATCCTTCACCCCTCTCCAGCCCACCACATTTGAGTGTATAGAGGTGCTGGATGGGGGCTGAATGAGGGCGCTGGGAGGGAGATACACAGTACCTGGAGCCCGGGAGATATAGCATGGTATGGCTACAGCTATAGGAAAACTAATCCTCAGCACACAGTACTAGCTGAATGGAAACAAGATAGTACAAAGTAGGGTTGCCACCTCATCCCTTTAAACCCGAACACATATGAATTACACAGGTTCTGTGGCTCATTAAGGTGGTAATTAAACCCATTTGGTGTCTTATCTGCATCAAATTAGCCTCAGAATCTGTGTAATTCATATGTGTTCGGGTTTAAAGGGATGAGGGGGCAACCCTCGTACAATGTCATATATAGTGCCGGCCAGATGATGTCTTCCCAGAAATCTATGGCTTCAGACAGTGTTACCGATCAGTTCCCCTCCCCCCTCTTGTCTCGCTCCATACTGCTTTCATTTTTTTATAGCTGCTTAAAGCGGTTGTCTACCCAATTTGTTTACTTTTACCTACAGGTAAGTCTACAATGAGGCTTACCTGTAGGTAAAATTAATATCTCCTAAACCTGTACGGTTTAGGAGATATACCCCTTCTAATCTTCTGCGGCGTTACGCCGCATGCCATGTATGGCCGAACCTTGCAGGAAAGACGAGTTGCGGGAGTGACGTCTCGAGGCTCCAGCCAGTCACAGCGCCGGAGCCACGTACCCGGAAGCAAGATCCAAAGAAAGATGTCCGCTCCCTCAGAGGGGACCGAGCAGCCAGGTCGGATCTTCATTTCAAGGTGAGTATTTCATAATGAGCTAGTATGCAGTGCATACTAGCTCATTATGCTATTGTCTTGCAGGTTTTTTTTTTTTCAGGGTACAAAACCGCACACTGTGTGATCAGTGATAAAATGTCTGGGAGAAGCTGCAGCCCCATTCTGTGTCCAGTGACTGTGACATCTATTCAGCTATGTAGCCAGAGCTCTGTGTTTGCCGCAGGGTTTGTGTCATGGTTTTTTTTTTTTTTTTAGGGCAGAGGTGTCAGTAGTTTATTTTTATTTATTTTTTTACAATTTTGTTTTTTATTATTTTTTACAATATTATATTTTATTTTTAAAACAGGCCCCTGATGTCTCACTTTTGAGACAGAGAAAGGGACTGAGGACAGAGATTCCCCATCCCTTTCTCTGCAGCCAGGCAGAAGGGGAAATCTGCACAGTACAGGGTAATTAGGGTGTGCCCAGGCACACCTGCCACCCTATGTGAGCACGCCTATGGATGTGCTGCTGCCTTGTCACTTGGTTGTGCTTTCAAAGGAGGATTATGGACTTGATGTTGCAGAGCTGGTTTAAATAGAGTGCAGCAGTGCTGTGATACTGTACACTTTTAACCAGGGTTCACATTATAGTGATGCAGGAACCAGTGCGATTCCAGCACCAGTTCTCACATCACATCTCCCCTACAGGCATTTCACACTGCCCTCTGCGAACCACTGTGGGTGTCATTACAATTTTAATGACACCTCCAGATTGGTTCACAGATCACAGTGCGAACTGAGAATTCAGATAGGAATCGGATCACATGGTTGTTCCAGTGCAGGGAAAAAAAAGTTGCTGCACCTTTTTTTTCTGCAAATCCAATGCAAGTATAGCCATACAACTGTATGGCTGAACTTGCATCGCACAGACATCGCATGTGATCGGCACCTACAATGCAGGTGCAAATCACATGCAATAACTGTGATCACACTAGTGTGAACCCAGGCTTACACAAGGTTCAGCCATAAATGCAGCCTCTGATCATCTCATGTATCGTGTCTGCAGTCTCTGACCATCTCCTGTAATATGTCTGCAGTCTCTGACCATCTCCTGTATCATGTCTGCAGTCTCTGACAATCTCTTGTTTAATGTATGCAGTCTCTGACCATCTCCTGTAGAACGTGTGCAGTCTCGAGCCATCTCTTCTATCATGTCTGCAGTCTCTGACCATCACCTGTATCATGTCTGCAGTCTCTGACCATCTCTTGTATCATCTCTGCAGTCTCTGACCATCTCTTGTATCACGTCTGCAATCTCTGACCATCTCCTGTATCATGTCTGCAGTCTCTGACCATCTCCTGTACTATGTCTGTAGTCTCTGACCATCTCCTGTACTATGTCTGCAGTCTCTGACCATCTCTTGTATCATGTCTGCAGTCTCTGACCATCTCTTGTATCATGTGTGCAGTCTCTGACCATCTCCTGTAGTATGTCTGCAGTTCCTGACCGTCTCCTGTAGTATGTCTTCAGTCTCTGACCATCTCTTGTATCAAGTCTGCAGTCTCTGACCATGTCTTGTATCATGTCTGCAGTCTCTTACCATCTCCTGTAGTATGTCTGCAGTCTCTGACCATCTCTTGTATCATGTCTGCAGTCTCTGACCAGGTCTTGTATCATGTCTGCAGTCTCTGACCATGTCTTGTATCATGTCTGCAGTCTCTTACCATCTCCTTTAGTATGTCTGCAGTCTCTGACCATCTCTTGTATCATGTCTGCAGTCTCTTACCATCTCATGTAGCAAGGCTGCAGTCTCTGACCATCTCTTGTATCATGTCTGCAGTCTCTTAACATTCCCTGTAGTATGTCTGCAGTCTCTGGCCATCTCTTGTATCATGTCTGCAGTCTCTGACCATCTCTTGTATCATGTCTGCAGTCTCTTACCATCTCCTGTAGTATGTCTGCAGTCTCTGATCATCTCTTGTATCATGTCTGCAATCTCTGACCATCTCTAGTATCATATCTGCAGGCTCTTACCTTCTCCTGCAGTCTCTGACCATCTCTTGTATCATGTCTGCAGCCTCTTACCATCTCCTGTAGTATGCCTGCAGTCTCTGACCATCTCTTGTATCATGTCTGCAGTCTCTGACCATCTCTTGCATCATGTGTGCTGTCTCTTACCATCTCCTGTAGTATGTTTGCTGTCTCTTACCATCTCCTGTGGTATGTCTGCAGTCTCTGACCATCTCTTGTATCATATCTGCTGTCTCTGACCATCTCTTATATCATGTCTGCAGTCTCTTACCATCTCCTGCAGTATGTCTGCAGTCTCTGACCATCTCTTGTATCATGTCTTCAGTCTCTGACCATCTCTTGTACCATGTCTGCAGTCTCTTACCATCTCCTGTATCATGTCTGCAGTCTCTGACCCTCTCTTGTATCATGTCTGCAGTCTCTGACCATCTCTTGTATCAGGTCTGCAGTCTCTGACCATCTCCTGTATCATGTCTGCCGTCTCTACCATCTCTTGTATCATGTCTGCAGTCTCTTACCATCTCCTTTAGTATGTCTGCAGTCTCTGACCATCTATTGTATCATGTTTGCAGTCTCTGACTATCTCCTGTAGTATGTTTTACACATGCAACTCTCATCACTTACACACATCCTTTATAGGTTGTATTTGAGTGATATGAGGTGTATATGTGTAATATAGGCTGCATGTGAGTGACTTTACACACACAAAATGTTTACACGTATACTGATATGACATACACAGAAAAAAAATATATATATAGTTTGGACACACCTTCTCATTCAAAGAGTTTTCTTTATTTTCATGACTATGAAAATTGTACATTCACACTGAAGGCATCAAACCTATGAATTAACACATGTGGAATTATCTACATAACAAAAAAGTGTGAAACAACTGAAAATATGTCATATTGTAGGTTCTTCAAAGTAGCCACCTTTTGCTTTGATTACTGCTTTGCACACTCTTGGCATTCTCTTGATGAGCTTCTGATAAACACCACCCCTTATAGTTTCCACCCCTTGTGTCAGGAGTATACAGCCCAGCATCAGCAGATAGGGTATACAGCATCACCAGATAGTGGTATACAGCATCACCAGATAGGAGTATACAGAGTCACCAGATAGGGGTATACACTCACAGAGTCACCATGTCCCAGTATACAGAGCACCATATCGCAGTATACAGAGCACCATGTCGCAGTATACAGAGCACCATGTCGCAGTATACAGAGCACCATGTCGCAGTATACAGAGCACCATGTAGCAGTATAAGAGCACTATGTCGCAGTATACAGAGCACAGTATCTCAGTATACAGAGCACCATGTCCCAGTATACAGAGCACTATGTTGCAGTATACAGAGCACCATATCGCAGTATACAGAGCACCATATCGCAGTATACAGAGCACCATGTCCCAGTATACAGAGCACTATGTCGCAGTATACAGAGCACCATATCGCAGTATACAGAGCACCATGTCCCAGTATACAGAGCACCATGTCCCAGTATACAGAGCACTATGTCGCAGTATACAGAGCACCATGTCGCAGTATACAGAGTACCATGTCGCAGTCTACAGAGCCGACGGCAACCCCCACCCCCCCCCCAAAGCAGTCCCGAACTTACCCCATCTAATAGGCAGGCTGGCAGGCAGGGAGGACTGTGCAGAGATCGGCATGTGGAGAGCGGGCTGATCGTTTGCAGAGGCAGTGCTTGCGGAGATCACGCTGACAGTGGACTGTCCTCCTCTCCTCCTGGACGGTCTGCGGAAGTCTCAGCGGAGTGCTGCGCCTGTGTGAGTAATCACACAGCCAGCACATCCGCCATAGTCCCACCCCTTCCCACAGCATCCAATGACAGAGAGTCATTGGCTCTGATGGCTCAGGGAGCAGCCAATCAGACTATGTGTGTGCGCCTGATCAGTGCACACACATAGACATTAATGACTGAAAAAACAGCGCACTACTTGCTGTCAGCTGACAGAAAGACGCCGAGTAAAAAAAAAAAAAAAGTCAATATACCGCCGCCTCCTGCAGGGGGGACGTCCTGACTTTTTTTTTCCCCCTTCATGTCAGCGGCAGGGAGGCGGCGCCCAAGCACCGCTTATACATCAGCTGCCGCTTTTTATGGTCCCAGTGAAATGCAGTTTTTGTGTAACAATCAATGTTGTTTTATTTACTGATAACTGTGTCTTCTTCTAGGAGAAATGCAGATGAAGAAGAAAGAAGAGATGTTGAAGTGGAAAAACGATTTTTGGGAGCACTCTTCAAGGTGGCTTCTAAGGTTCTGCCATCACTGTTATGTAAAATTTCCAAAAAATGTTAAAACTTTAATTGGAAATCATCTGATGTGGAATATCATTCAGCTAAATGCACATCAGATGTCTTATAAAAAAATAAACATGTTGCATTAACAGTTTTCTTCTAATTTTTATGTGATGAACCTAGATTAATGGGGGAAATAATGTCCTCAGCACACTTCCCAGGCAACGTAATGATTTATCGACTTTCAGTTGGATACAGCAACCCCACTGATCCGGAGAGATCCGCTTTATCCAATCAGGATAAAAGCATACAGAATGGATCAGTCCACACCGATGTGACAAAATGCTGCCATTCTTACTACTGCATACAGTTGCCGACATGTTGGCTGGTGCAGTTAGCCTGTCCACCACTAGATGGCGCTGTTTCCATTATAGTATGGTAAGGGAAGAGTTGTGATTGGATGTTGGCTCCCTTTTAGGAAAGCCCCTCTAGTGATGACATGGTTGTAGCGAGTGCCAATATAAATGTAAGGGTAGGAGGGACCCAAGGTAGATGGGGCATGGGTATGAGATACCCCAGTACTGCTGAACATATAGTCCCTGCAAAGCTGAATTAAAGGGCCCATTTCAGGACTAAAGTCCCAGGTGAGGTGGTGCTGAACATGGGAAAAATAGCTGTAGCTGCTGGTCTATCCTGCCTTTCTTCTGAGGGTCCTGCAGGGGGTGCTTAAGGCCTTGAAGATCTCTAGACAGAGTCCTCTTATGTGAATACTGGGGAAGTCTGGGAAGGAGTGTGCCATCTGGGAGTGTGCCATCTGGGAGTGTGCTCTGCTGGGCAAAGCTATAGAAGGAAAAGTGAAAATCAATTAAAATAAGAGAGCAGCAGCCCTCACCATATATTGAAATATAAATATTGACCCTCAGGTTCTCCAGTACCAAATACTTAATAATATCTGATGTCAGGGAATGTTTGAATGATTCGTTTATTCAGCTGTAAACGATCAATGAACTACAGTGCCTCCAGTGCAAAAATATATATTTTTTAAATAAATAAGCTGACTAATTAACTTTTCCTGAGATTCTTTGCCCAATGAAGAAATTCTTTAGTTAAACACAATAAGACCAAGTGCAAGTATGACCTGCGAAACTAGAAAAACAAATCAATTAATATTTATCAGGAGAAATGGAGAAAATATACTTAAAGTGAATGCAGCCTTTACAATGGCTGCTGACCAGACCCTTAAAGATGGCTGCTGATCAATGGGTGGAGTTTGTCTTCCCAAGATGGCATCTAGCTATGCTGGAAGATGTGGGTCCTGGGGTGTCTGATGATGTGTGGTCCTGATAAGCTGTCTTTGATTGGGGTGTCCTGATTGATGTATGTCAAATGATCCCTCAGTGAGATGTGTGATGATCCCGGTTTCTATTTATACAGTGAAAACGATGCAACCCAGAAACCTGGCCCAGAATTTGTAGCCTCATTTCTCATTTGTAGTCCAGATTATTGATTAACATTTTGCATGCACAATCAATAATTGACTTGATAGCACCCTGGGACTAAATACATCAGAGGAAACTATCGGGGGAAATCAAAATCTTTTAGTAACTAAAATCTATAGGATAAAATAAAGTGTTACTAAACCCAGTAATATGAAAATAGTTCATCTGCCCCCCACAGTGCCCACAGCTTATAAATCTTTTTACATTAAAATACTGCCACTATAAACCTTTTTGGATGATCTGTATACCACGGTTTCCTGATAACCTGCACAGTTTGCTGTGTGTTCAAATAGGAGGAGATTTCCACTACAGCCTCCATACACACCCCCATGTGTGATGTCAATATCATGTAACCTGAACAGTTCAACTGAAACAGGAAATGTACTCTCCAGCATAAGAGACCAAACTGAGCATGTGCAGCTTTACCACCCTGCTGTGTATTAGATGAACTTGCTTAGATTGACAGTGCAGGAGGGAAGAATCTATACATACAAGATAAAACAGCCTTTCTTAAACAATGCTGAGGATTAACCCCTTAAGTTCCTCAGTGAGTATAACAAGCAGGCTGTGCTGCATATACAGACTGATTTTACTGTTGTGGGTTTAGTATCACTTTAAGCTTGTTTTGCTGTACTCCTCCTGTGGATTACAGGAGCGCCCTGAAGCTCGCTGTCAGCAGATGTCACAGAGACGGTGCAGGCTCAGAAAGGATGGCAAACCATATGGTCGGGATCCTCCCACATGCCTAAACATTTATCCGGCACAGCCCTCAGCGAGCCATTAAGAGCCTGACACCAGTCACCAGCTCTCTGATTATGGAGTTGTGAGAACTGAGTGATTAGTTGCGTTTGATCGCTCGGTTCTCAGTATTAGAGCCAGGGGGGGACAGATGCTGCCACACCATTCACAGAGACTGCCACACCAATCACCAAGACTGCCACACCATTCACAGAGACTGCCCCACAGTTCACAGAGACTGCCACACCATTCATAAAGACTGCCGCGCCATTTACAGAGACTGCCACACCATTCACAAAGACTGCCACGCCATTTACAGAGCCTGCCACACCATTCACAAAGACTGCCACACCATTCACACAGACTGCCACACCATTCACAGAGACTGTCACACCATTCACACAGCCTGTCACACCATTCACACAGACTGTCACACCATTCACACAGACTGTCACACCATTCACAGAGACTGCCACACCATTTACAGAGACTGCCACACCATTCACAAAGACTGCCACGCCATTTACAGAGACTGCCACACCGTTTACAGAGACTGCCGCTCCATTCACAGACTGCCACACCGTTCTCAGAGACTGCCACACCGTTCTCAGAGACTGCCACACCATTCACAGAGACTGCCACACCATTCACAGAGACTGCCACACCATTCACAGAGACTGCCACACATTTCACAAAGACTGCCACACCGTTCACAGAGACTGCCACACCATTCACAGAGACTGCCACACCGTTCACAGGGACTGCCACACCAATCACCAAGACTGCCACACCATTCACAGAGACTGCCCCACAGTTCACAGAGACTGCCACACCATTCACAAAGACTGCCACGCCATTTACAGAGACTGCCACACCGTTCACAGAGACTGCCAAACCATTCACAAAGACTGCCACGCCATTTACAGAGACTGCCATACCATTCACAGAGACTGACACACATTCACAGAGACTGCCACACCATTCACAGAGACTGCCATACCATTCACAGAGACTGCCATACCATTCACAGAGACTGCCACACATTCACAGACTGCCACACCGTTCACAGAGACTGCCATACCATTCACAGAGACTGCCATACCATTCACAGAGACTGCCATACCATTCACAGAGACTGACACACATTCACAGACTGCCACACAATTCTCAGAGACTGCCATACCATTCACAGAGACTGCCACACCATTCCCAGAGACTGCCATACCATTCACAGAGACTGCCATACCATTCACAGAGACTGCCACACCATTCACAAAGACTGCCACACCATTCACAGAGACTGCCACACCATTCACAGAGTCTGCCACACCATTCACAGAGACTGCCACACCATTCCCAGAGACTGCCACACCATTCCCAGAGACTGCCATACCATTCACAGAGACTGACACACCATTCACAGAGACTGACACACCATTCACAGAGACTGCCACACCATTCACAAAGACTGCCACACCATTTACAGAGACTGCCATACCATTCACAGAGACTGACACACCATTCACAGAGACTGCCACACCATTCACAGAGACTGTCACACCATTCACAGAGACTGTCACACCATTCACAGAGACTGCCACACATTCACAGAGACTGACACACATTCACAGACTTCCACACCGTTCACAGAGACTGCCACACCATTCACAGAGACTGCCACACCATTTACAGAGACTGCCATACAATTCACAGAGACTGCCATACAATTCACAGAGACTGCCACACCGTTCACAGAGACTGCCACACCATTCACAGAGACTGCCACACCATTCACAGAGACTGCCACACCATTTACAGAGACTGCCATACCATTCACAGAGACTGCCACACCGTTCACAGAGACTGCCATACCATTCACAGAGACTGCCATACCATTCACAGAGACTGCCATACCATTCACAGAGACTGCCACACCATTCACAAAGACTGCCACACCATTTACAGAGACTGACACACATTCACAGACTGCCACACCGTTCACAGAGACTGCCATACCATTCACAGAGACTGCCATACCATTCACAGAGACTGCCACACCATTCACAGAGACTGCCATACCATTCACAGAGACTGCCACACCATTCACAGAGACTGCCACACATTCACAGACTGCCACACCGTTCACAGAGACTGCCATACCATTCACAGAGACTGCCATACCATTCACAGAGACTGCCACACCATTCACAGAGACTGCCACACCATTCACAAAGACTGCCACACCATTTACAGAGACTGCCATACCATTCACAGAGACTGCCACACCATTCACAGAGACTGCCACACCATTCACAAAGACTGCCACACCGTTCACAGAGACTGCCATACCATTCACAGAGACTGCATTACCATTCACAGAGACTGCCACACCATTCACAGAGACTGTCACACCATTCATAGAGACTGTCACACCATTCACAGAGACTGCCACACCATTCACAGAGACTGCCACACCATTCACAGAGACTGACACACCATTCACAGAGACTGTCACACCATTCACAAAGACTGTCACACATTCACAAAGACTGCCACACCGTTCACAGAGACTGCCACACCGTTCACAGAGACTGCCACACCATTCACAGAGACTGCCACACCATTCACAGAGACTGCCACACCATTCACAAGGACTGTCACACCATTCACAAGGACTGCCACACCATTCACAGAGACTGCCATACCATTCACAGAGACTGTCACACCATTCACAAAGACTGCCACACCGTTCACAGAGTCTGCCACACCATTCACAGAGACTGCCACACCATTCACAGAGACTGCCACACCATTCACTGAGACTGCCACACCATTCACAGAGACTGCCACACCATTCACAAGGACTGCCACACCATTCACAGAGACTGCCACACCATTCACAGAGACTGCCACACCGTTCACAGAGACTGCCACACCGTTCACAGAGACTGCCACACCATTCACAGAGACTGCCACACCATTCACAGAGACTGCCACACCATTCACAAGGACTGCCACACCATTCACAGAGACTGTCACACCATTCACAGAGACTGCCACACCATTCACAGAGACTGCCATACCATTCACAGAGACTGCCACACCATTCACAGAGACTGACACACATTCACAAAGACTCTTTTTCTCTCTCTCTCCTTCTATCTCTCTTTTTCAATCTTTCTTTCTCTCTCCTTCCTTCTATCTTTCTTTTTCTCTCTCTCTCTTTCCTTCTATCTCTCTCTTTCCTTCTATCTCTCTTTTTCTCTCTCTCCTCTGAGTTTTATTTTTTCATCTTTCTCTTTTGTCTGTATATAAAAAATAAAATAGTTTAGCTTACTGTACACAGGGAGACGGACAGCTACAATTCCATCCAGTCCTGTCTTCAACTTGCATCCTGTTCATCACTAGACGTGTGAGGAGGGGGCTGGGTGGAGGGAGCACTGATAGGTGGCACTGGCAATGATAGGTGGCACTGATGAGCTGCACTGATGGGCACTAATAGGTGGCACTTATGGGCGCTGATTTGTGGCATTTATAAGCACTGATAAGGCAGCGCTGTTGAGGCAGCACTAATATGCGGTACTGATAGATGGCACTGATGAGCATTGATATGTGGCACTGGCACTGATAGGCAGCACTGAGGAGCTGCACTGATTGGCACTGACAGGTGGCACTGATGATGGACACTGATAGGTGGCACTGATGATGGGCACTGTTAGGTGGCACTGACTGACAGGTGGCACTGATGATGGGCACTGACAGCTGGCACTGATGAGCACTGATATGTGGCACTGGCACTGATAGGGGGCACTGAGGAGCTGCACTGATAGGTCAGTGGCACTGGCACTGACAGGTGGCCCTGTTAGGTGGCACTGGCACTGATGAGCTGCTGCACTAAGGGGCACTGATAGTGATATGCCTAGGAATCTGAAGACATTGATGATAGCCCCCCACCCACCCAAAGAGTTAACCCACCTAAGCTGCACAAAAGTATTCAGGAGGATGCTTTAATTCTGCCCGGCCTCCCCGACCCCAGCTCATGCAGCGCAGAGAGAGCAGAGCTTATTTGCTGAGTTGTTCTTCTTGCTGTTGCTGGCGCTTCTTCCTCCTCACTTGCAGCTCCTCTCCCACGATCCTCTCGGGCTGGCCTCTGACGTCATGCCGCATGGCCCGGGACACAGGGAAGTGTCTGGACATCTCCAAGGGGAGGAGCGTGCTCAGCCTCAGTGTGTCTCTAAGGGTTGGCTACAGGCTCTCTACAGGCAGCGCAGGCAAGGGCAGCAAGACATGACATGATGTATAATGCAGCAGCGCCGATGCCACAGCGGTAGCGGCCGCCGCTGCCGGCCGGCCCTGAGCGGCCGCTCATTGAGCAGTGAGTTGTGTAGTGGTTAGACTCTCTGAGTGGTGTAATTTATTGGGCTGGACGGCAGTAATTAAGTGTGGAGAATCTCTGTGGGCCTATTTTGTGCTAGGGGCCTGGAGCTGCAGCTCCCATAGCCCATACGTTAATCCGGCCCTCTCTGTATACAGTCAGTTAGTGTAGAGTGAAATATATACTAGATAGATAGATAGATAGATAGATAGATAGATAGATAGATAGATAGATATGGCAATCTGTATACAGTCAGTTAGTGTAGAGTGAAATATATACTAGATAGATAGATAAATAGATAGATAGATAGCAGTGGCGGCTGGTGAAGTTTTTGGATGGGGGGGCGCCAGGCCCCTTGTTGTCTGACTATAGAAACATAGAAACATAGAAAAGTGACGGCAGAAAAAGACTGAGTAGTCCATCGAGTCTGCCCCTTTTTATTTATTCATTTTTTTTTACTTATTTATTTTTCCCCGTCTGAGCTACCTGATGAGTCAGAAAAAGACGGCAGTGAAAAGA
>BLSH010466890.1:158591-169015 GCA_018402905.1 Glandirana rugosa | reverse complement strand
ATTTAGACCAGACTCACACAGCCATTCATATACTTCTTTTTTTGAATAGGCCTCAATACAAAAAAAAATACCATGTTGGCTACCTCCTCCTACTCCTCTACCACCGCCACTTCCACCTACACTACCACGGTCACGGCCTAGTCAACCTCTAGGCTCCTACTCCACATCCACCCCCTTCCCATTTTTTTATTTGATTTTAATTTATTTTCCCTATCCCCATTTTTTTGTAGGGCACTTGCCCTACCATTACCCCCATTTTACTTCCTTTTGCAGCCCTCTAGGGCTTTCCAGGACTTTGTCACAGCCATTTTTGTGCCTAAAAGTTTGGGTCCCCATTGATTTCAATGGGGTTCGGGGTCCGTGCGATCGTTCGGGTTCTGTCCGGACCCGAACCCGGACTTTGTCCCGAAGTTCGGCCGGACCAGCAGAACCCGAACTTCCAGAGGTTCGCTCAACTCTAATCATAATCCATTCACCCTTTATACCGCATAGCGTCCAGAGTGCTGTGGAGGTCCAGGAGAAGCACCCCCCCCCCTTGGTTGTCCCCTAGCATCCAGCCAGGCTGAGGCCTCAACTGGTGTTGTGAAAAAATGTGCCTTTCCGTTATCCACTATATGCAGCTTAGCTGGGTAGATCATACTGTAAATCAAGTGCATATCTCTGAGGCATTTTTTAACTTGCTGGAAACTCGGCCTTTGCTTCTGCGCGGCCGCAGAGAAGTCAGGATAGATGGAAATCTTATTTACGTTGCACACCAATTCTGGGCCAGTCCTGGCTCCTCTCAGAACGTTTTCTCTATCCATGAAGTGCAGAATTTTTGCAATCATGGGACGAGGAATCACGCAGTGAGGCAGGGGCCTAGTCGGCACACAGTGAGCTCTTTCAATGGCAAACAACTGTGTGAAAGTTTCAGGGTCCATATTCCCCTTGAGCCACCCTTCCAGGAATTCCTCAGTATGTTTCCCCTCAGTCCCTTCCGGGAACCCCACTAGGCGTATGTTGTTCCAACACATACGGTCCTCCATGGCCGCCATTTTTAATGTATGCTCCGATATGATCTTTTTTTCCATGTGCACTTCAGTTTGCATAGGTCGCACTGAGTTCTCCAGGGACACAATACGGTTATCAGCAGCTTTGGCTTTCTTCTTAACCTTCTGCATATCGTGTTTAAGGAACGAGCATTCCATTCTAAGCTCCTCAAAGTGTGTAGTGAAAGTTGTCTGGACCCCCTGTATGGCAGCCATAATTTGCTTTAAGGAAGGTTCAGAGGCTTCCTCCCTCTCCTTCTCTCCTCTCCCCTGCTGCACGTCCCGGATCTCCCATCTGTCCAGTGATCTCCCCCTATGTTGTGCAGGGCCCTGCTGGGGCCTGGGCCTCACCGAAGTTGACACTGGGGACATCAAGGAGGAGGCCATTCCTCATCCTCCTCCATGAGACTGGCACCGCCATTTTGGAATCCCCATGCAAAATGAGCGAGCCGCTCTCCCGGTGTTTTAGGGAGAGGGGGTCCGTACTTCACCATCCTTAATGGCTGCAGGGGCTCACCAGCCCTCATATCCCAGGGGGAAAAAAATCGGTGATCTGCTTACAGGATCAAGGCAGGATCATCAGGCCACGGATGGATCTCAGTCTCTGCAGTCCTCACATGTCGCGCTCCGGCCATTAATTGTTTATTTTTACTTTGTATTCTAAAGTTGCTTTGTTGCTTTTTTATTTTGAACATGTGACCAGCAGCAGAGGACTAGAAGCTCCTCCTACTTATGTTTCCCTTCAGACAGGCTGAGAAAGATCTGGGTAATGTGACAGCTGTTTATCGATTAGGAAAAAGGTACATAGATTTTTTAAATTAAAATAATTACAGTGTCATCATCAATGAACAGTGTTTGCTTAGTATCACTTTAAGCCATGTAAGAGATAAGCAAGCATTCCATAGTGCAACTTGCAGATTTATTGTAGTAAGTATTTGTGCATCTACTTACTGTACATAAATACAAGGATAAATTGCATGTAAACACAACCACCACCTCTGCTAGCTCCAGCAGGTGTAATGACATCAGCACAAGCTTCACCCCTAATGCATTTTCACCAATATGCTGTTTGCAGGGGGTTTAGAAAACACCTATTGGTTGAAATGCATTGGGGGCATAGCTTGTGCAGACGTCATTACATCTGCTGGAGCTAGCAGTGTTGGTGGTAATGTATCCTTGTACTTACAGTATGTAAGAAGATGCATAATTACTTATTACAATAAATCTTCAGGTTGCACTATGGAAAGCTTGTTTATTTCTTACATGGCTTAATGTACATGGCAGAGTGGAGGTCCAAGCAGTGAATCCCTGCTGATGTACTCTGGAGTCCCTTAAGTGCCATTGAACAACCTGTTGCTGTGATATCCCATAGGGTTCCAAAGCTGTGGATGGATGATCACTGATAACGTGCTGTTATGAGACCACCTATTTGGGTCCTATTGCTTGGTAAGAGGCTGCAATTGGTGGTAGTGTTGAATTCACAGGGCTGCTTATTGGCATTCACAAGTGGAAAAATATGGCAAGATATGCAACTACTAGTATTATTTGAGCATTTGCAAGGTGGTAGACTTTCATCAGAATCCATGTTTATTGATTTATTAATTGGTATGTTTTATTTTTGGTGTCACTTTGGAATAGTGGTGTCACCCTCTGAATTTTTTCTTTTTTTTTTTTCAATTGTATTTGGATTTATGATATTAGTACACATATCACATTTGTTTTTGATGATATTAAGATCCTTTGTATTGGGATACATATAACTAAAGAAACATCTAATTTTAGTAACACAGCTCAACATTTGTATTCTTTTTTATTTTGATACAACACTGGTATTATGTGTTTTGTGAGTGCAGCTGTGGGAGGTTTGATTTTTATTCTTGTTTGATTTTTATACTGAGCACCAAGTTTTTCTACCATTTAGGTAAATGTATACTTTAAACTGGCTAGACACAGGTAGATATTACAGAAAAATGTCATCAGTACATTCGATAATGTCACCAGAGACTATTTGAATGTCATTCAAAAGTAATTTAAAACTGTGTTTTCTTTTAACATTTGTTTTTGGAGTAAATAGAATTTCACCAAAAAAAAACTACATTCACTGCTAAAATTTCATATAGTTTGAGAATAAAGTTCCATCCCACTCCTTTTCTTTTTTGTCACTCATTACAGATGAAAATGATCATCGATTTGATCCCATTATCTATTAGAAAATAGAATGAATGTTCTGTAAATTACATTTTTTTAATTAAATTGTACCTGTGCATGGGCAGCTTTAGATGTTAGGGGGATTAGGGGATACATGTTTCATAGTCTTATCCTGGCTGGGATTAAAAAGGCCTGGCTCAGAACTAAGGAGAAAGAAGACAACCTGGAATGGATTTTTCGAAGGTACTTTGGAAACAGCATAAAATTTAGACCCATTCACACTGATCAATAACCAAATCCACTGCTGCCCATGCAGCGTTTTGGGCTGTAGAATAGATCAGTGCAGGAGTTTAATGCATCGCACAGCTCTTTATTTGAATTATATGTAGCTCTTATTCCTATAAGAGCCATTGAAAATTTGCTCAGGTTCTTCCCCAGTGGGTTGCTCCACAGCCAGGCACACAGTCTCAGCCACACTCTTCCTCAAAAACCAGTATAGGGGTGTTGTTTTTGTTGTATTTATTTTTGGGGAACTCGGAAAGGGATGAGGGAAATGAGTGGGATACTCCAAAAATAGAAACAGATTGAGGACAATAAAGTCCTTACAATGAACTGTGGATTTGGCTGAAGTAGAAGCAGTTAAAGCGGTAGTAAACCCATGCATTTAACAGGTTAAAAACCAGTCACTTTTCCCGCACTTGCCGGAAATGTAAAACTCCCATTGGTTGTGCTCTAAACCAAACTGTCAAACCATCCAATGGCTGGTGTCAAAGCTGATCACATGTGCAACATCATGGCAGTTGTAGATTAAACAGAGTCCAAGGTGGCAGCTTCCTTGGCTGAAAATGATAGGAGGGTTTACTACCACTTTAACAGCATACAAGCTTCTTTCTTTGTAGCTGCTGACTTTTAGGCCTCATACACACAGGCATATGTTTAAAAATAAGCAAAACGTTGGGTCCGACGTCGGTGTTTTGCATCGGCGTTAATGAGCGTTAGTGAGCATCAGGGTAAATAGGCGTTTTTAAAAAAAACATTCCTCTGCTATTTTTTAAACAGAAAACGTTGGCATAAAAAAACGCCGTGCGCGTTAATGAGCGTTTATGCGGGGTTGACGTCTAAAACGCCAAAACATTACAGCCTTGGAACGCGCTGGTCCCGCGTTCTAGTTACAGCTCACTAACGCAGACGCCCTCTACTGCTCAAAAACTTAAAAATGTCAGAGTTTTTAGGGGGCCATAGAATAACATTGAGGGCTGTAAAAACCGCCCAAAAACGTGGCGTCAAAAAAATGCCCGTGTGTATGAGGGCTTAATTTTTTCAGCCCTGGGTGGACCTCTGCTTTAACTCATAGGAAACAGTATTAATTTTCCTACTAACCGGAAATGGTCCTATGAACTTGGGTGCCAACTTCGAGGGACAAGTCATCTTCAAGTTTGTCATGACAAGCCATATGTGGTCCCCAGGCTGCAAGACCAGTTCTCCCCTCCTTTTCTTGCCCTTTTGTTGTCTTCCTGTGCCTTTGTGACAGTCTCTTGAAGAAGTCCAAGGTGCTCTGAACTGCCAAAACAGAAGATTGAAGGATAAGGTCAGGTAGCAAAGTATGATGGAATCCAAATAGGGATTGCTTGGTGGCAGAGTGACTGGCGTTGTTATAGGCGAATGGTAGTAGTGACACCCAATCATCCTGGACAAAGGAAGAAAAGCACCAGATATATTGTTTCAGAGTCTGGTTAGTGCGTTCTGTCTGCCCATTGGTTTGCGGATGATAGGCCGAGGAAAAGGAAAGTTCAATCTTCAGTGTCTCGCATAGAGCCTTCCAAAACCTGGATGTAAATTGGACCCCTCGGTCTGATACAATATTTGCAGGTACCCCATGAAGCCTGACAATTTTACTTTTTTTTAGATTTTTATTGATGAAAAGAAATATCAATATATAGCAGGAACAGTGCATAGATGAATCTCTAGACTTGAGAGGAACTAAACCATAGACGAACCTAGAGTCTTGTAAATGATATACAAAATATGTTGAGAAATAACAAGAGCTAACCCAGTCACCACTGCGAGCTAAGACCCTGTCCGGCGGTCAGGGGGATTGCAGACGGCACCGCCCCAGCCCCCCGGCCCTGCACCCCAAACGGGAGCCTGCTGTGCCGAGACCCAGGGACCAAGTCTGCCCCGCCCCCCTCTCGCCGCCCACCCCAGAAAAAGGCAGGTCTGTTTAGACCCCAATCCGCCCGCGAAAGATCGCCACTCTCCGGTGGGAGAGACAATCTTTATGTAGGGAAGCAAATGCTCCCTTCACTGTAGACAGCTGGGCTAACTAGGCCCACAGGGCCTGTACTTGCAGGTTAAAAAAAAATTGCATTAGTAGCATATCACTCCTAATAGTTAACATTGCAAATAGCAAATGACCCAAAGTGTATAGTACTGAATCGCCCTAAGGGCCTAACCTCCTTATAGGAGAAAGGAAGGAACCTGTAGGCTATGGCCACAGTCCAAATGCTCCGAAGAGTCTGTATCCCATTGATAAGCACGCCTAAAAAATTGGAGAAGAAGAGTAGAGAAGTAGGAGAAGGAATAGTCAGATAGAAGAAGAGAGGGGGGAGAGGACAGCATGGGGGATAAGGACAGAGGGGGGCGGTGGTGTCAGAGAAAGGTAAAGCCCAATGCCAGAGTCAGAGTCCCCGGCCATCTCGGATTGGGTTATACCCGGACCGTGTAGGCTAGCCAAGGTTCCCAGATCGCGTCATGTTTCTCCTCTGTGTCCATTAGAATGCTGGCTATCCTCTCCTGTGTCATGATCCATGATATTTTCCTCTTTGTCTGGAGGAAAGAGACAGAGGGTCGTTTCCAGGCTCTAGCAATGGCTAACTTGGTGCCCGACAGGATAAAGGAGATGAGGCGTTTGGATAATTTCGGTATGTCCGGGCCCATCATATTTAGAAGAGCCAACTGGGGGCGAGTTTGGGATTGAGAAGCCCGTAACTTTCCTGATGAGGTGGAAAATTCTATTCCACAGGCCTCTGATCCTGGGGCATTCCCACCAAATGTGAATCATGGATCCGATCGAGCCGCATTGACGGAAACACAGAGGAGAAGAGTTGGGATAAATCCTGGCAAGCCTGAGGGGCACCAGGTACCATCTTGTTAGGACCTTTAAATTTGCCTCAACAATGGCGGTATTGAAGGCTCCAAACCAAGTCTCCTGTTTCAGGTCCATGCCCAGCTCCTCCTCCCAATCCCTCATATATCTAGTTTTGCCAGAGGAGGAGGCCAAGGAGCGATAGATAACCGATATGCCCCCCCTCTGCTCCACAGGCTGACCACACCATTGTTCATAAGCTGATAGCGTTGGAGGAAAGTTGTCCCTCCTGCACAGGGACCTGATAAAGTGAGTGATTTGTAGGAGCCTAAATCTTTCCATGCTAGGCATGTCTAGTTTACTGGTGCAATATGTTGCGGAGAGGGGGCCCTTGGGGTTTACAAAGTGGCCAATTCTGTATAGGCCTTTGTCCAGCCACCAACGAAAGGCCAGAATATCCATCCCAGGGGCAAAAAGCGGGTTGTGGAATAGGTGAGAAAGCGGTTGCCAAGAGGACACTAGAGCGGGAGAAGATTTGATGCTGTCCCAGAGGGAGAAGGAGTGCGATAGGGTGGGAGCTAGTATCGGGGGTCTTGCCTTAGGGGGGCGCCATAGTAAAAAATCGATGGTGTGATTGGGGATGGCAAGCCTCTCCATCCGAGCCCAGTCGGGGAGGGAATTCTTAAAGTAGACCGACGAAAGTTGGGCTAATTGCGCCGCTTGATAGTACCAAGTGAGATTGGGTAGATTAAGCCCTCCCTGTTCTTTGGGCCTTAACAGTGTTTCTTTGTTTAGTCTATGTCCCTTGTTACCCCAGATAAAGCGAATGACCTTGGATTGGAACTTCTTCAGGGGAGCCCTGGGTATCGAAATGGGCAGGGACCGAAAGAGATACAAAAGTCTAGGGAGGAGATTCATCTTAACAGAATTGACTCTCCCCAGCCAAGAGATCCTCAGCCTGACAATTTCTTTAACGAAGACCTGAGCAGTTTCAACAGCAGATGGGGTGCCTCTTAGGGGTACAAAATGGGCCATCTTTGACAGCCGGTCCACTACTACAAAAATGGCGGTACATCCTTCAGATGGTGGTAGTTCGACTATAAAGTCCATGGAAATCATTTTCCAAGGTCTGTCTGGTAGTGGCAAAGGTCTGAGCAACCTCCAGGATCTATTATGATTACCCTTACTTCGGGTACAGGTGATACATGCGTTTATGTATAATTTGCAGTCTTTCTCCAACTCAGGCCACCAGAATGTGTGCTGTACCAGTTTGACAGTTTTATGAATTCCGAAATGGTCTGCTAGAGGGTGATCATGACAATACTCAAGAACAACAGTCCGAGCGTCATTTGGCCCAAATATCTGCTCACCTCTCCATAGTAATCCATCTCTTCTTTGAGGAGTAACCCCTGGAGGACTGGGCGTCTGGGCAGAAGATTGTCGTAACTGAGACAAAAGATCAGATTGAAGTAAAAGGAAACTCCCTGCTGGTAAGATGGTGTCTGGTACTGATGTGTGTTTGGGATCTTCAAACATGCGAGACAAAGCATCGGCCTTGGTATTTTTGGACCCGAGCTGTAGGTGATGTGGAAGGTAAATCTCGAGAAGAAGAGAGCCTACTGCGCCTAGCGGGGCCTGAGGCGTTTTACTGCTCGTAGGTACTCAAGACTTTTTTAAGGCCTTGACATTTTGACAGAATTGCCCCAACTGGGTTTTCCGATGCACCTACCTCTAGGATATGGTAGTGCAGAATCAGGCTGACTTTGAAGAAAATATTTACTGCTGCCCCTATTCTAAGTCTCAAAGGCCCTTTGAGCATCTGTAGTCCAGCAGAAGTGGATACCCTGTTTGGTAAGTTGTGTAATGGGGGGCGATTGTGGCTGAAAAGTTCTTGATGAATTTGCAGTAGAAGTTAGCGAAGCCCACAAATCACTGAATCCCCTTCTTGTCAGTGGGGGACACCTTCTGTGGGTCCATCTGGATTCCATCAGCATAGATGATCAGACCTAGGAGCTGGAAACCCTTTTGTTCAAAGTCACATTTTTCGGCCTTGGCATAGAGGCTGTGTTGATGGAGCCGATACAGCACCTTCTTGACATGTCTCCGATGCAACTCTAATGACACAGAGAATATTAGAATGTCCCCCAAGTAGACCACGACAAAGATATCCAGCAAGTTTCTGAAGATATCATTAATAAAGTGTTGAAATATGGCTGCTGCGTTACAAAGTCCGAATGGCATGACCAAGTACTCGTAATGGCCGAGTCGCATATGGAACATGGTCTTCCATTCATCGCCCTCTCAGACTCATACCAAATTATAGGCCCCCCTTAAATATGCAACCATTTTCACCAAGCTTGACTCTTCCAGAGACTTAAGGTACCAAGGGCATGGCCGTAGAGAGTGGTCTTTTCCACAAAGAATATATCTGCACTGGCCGGTGAAGTGGAAGGGCGGATGAATCCCTTTTGCACATTCTCATCAATATTGTCCTTTAGGGCCCCGAGTTCTCATTTGGATAAAGGAAAGATACGCCCAAAGGGTATCTCAGCTCCAGGTAAAAGTTCTATGGGGCAATCATATGGTCTGTGTGGGGGAAGGATGTCTGCCCCCTTTTGCTGACAACATCATGATAAGGCTCCAGGACCGTTTGGCAAAGTTCTATATCAGAGTCCATACAGCACAGAGTAGAAGTTGGTGGAGTAGATACTGTCATGCAGTGTTTCTGACAGTAAGGTGACAGGAATTCAATACTTTCCAAGCTCCAGTCAATTCGCGGGTTATGGGCCTGTAAGCCCAAGATGACTGGAAATAATGGTGAATAAATTGCGTCTAAGTGCAGCAGTTCTTGATGATTAGTGGAGGTGATGGCAAGCAATGGTGGGGTCTCCTTGTTCACAATTCCTGATCTTATGTGAGACCCATCAGCCAGGAACACATTGCTGGGCTGCAAAGGATAGATCGATGAAGCAGGTGCAAGCCCCTGAGTCGACAATTGCTGACACTGACACCGCTCTTCCCAGAAGCTGAAGGGAGATTGGGAGAACTATGTGCACTGAGCTGGCAGCTGAGGATAATGAGAAACACTTATGCAGCTTGGCCGGACAGGAGCGCACATAGTAACCAGCCTTTCCACAGTATAGACAGGAATTGTTTTCCCGCGGCACTGGCGTTCTTCTTGAGTCAGTGAGGGATGGATTAGGCCAAGTGGCTTGCGTTGGGGTACCTCTGCAGTAGGGGAGATGAGGCTTCTGGATGCTGGATTAGAAAGAACAGGAGTTCCAGGCAGCTTCCACACAGGATGGGACTGATGAGTGGATCTTTCTATCCTGCATTCACGCAGCCGGTGGTCCATCTGGATGGTCAGTGTAATTAGAGTTTCCAAAGAGTTTGGCACACCAACTTGAGCAAGTTCATCTTTTTTTAACAGAAAAGTGAGCAAGTTCATCTTTGAGCCCTTCTGAGAGGCCCAGCCGGAACTGATACCGTAAGGCTGCCTCATTCCAACTGGTGTCTGCACTTCAGCATTTAAAGTCGGTTACTTAGACCTTGACCACTCTGCGGCCTTGCTGGAGTGCATGTAGGGCTGCTTCAGCAGTTGCGGTTCTCTGCGGATCATTATACAACTGAGACATGGCATTAAAAAACAAGGACATAGTATTCACCTACTCCTTATTCTCCTCCAGTAGAGTTGAGCGAACCTCTGGAAGTTCGGGTTCTGCTGGTCCGTCCGAACTTCGGGACAAAGTCCGGGTCCGGGTCCGGACGGAACCCGAACGATCGCACGGACCAACAGGCACGCTAGCAAGCCCAAGGCAGGCCTGGGCCTGGGCCTGAAACAGGGCTTCAAGCCTGCCTGGTCGTCTTGGGCTTGAAGGTCTCCAAGCGAGTTGAGATGACCTCCTCTTATTCCTCATCCACTTATGATACAGGAACAAAAAATTACGGTACAGAGTCAACATATTACTAGGCGTCTCTTGGCGTTGACGACTTCGTCGGGATGTACGTGAGGTCGTTCCGGCGTCTCACCAGTTCCAGATTCATTGGCTGAAATTTACGACTTCACGTCTGTGGTCAACCTTACTCCGTCGGAATGCCATAGTCAAGGCCGACCCGGAGAGTCTTCCCGAGTTTCTACTTGAACGAGTGAAAAGACAATTTTT
>BLSH010466890.1:128086-144347 GCA_018402905.1 Glandirana rugosa | reverse complement strand
ATTTTTATTTTGTGTTTAAGATTTTTTTCAGTTGCAACTGCGTTTATATTTATATCCTTTGCCATGTCCCTTTTAATTCACTCATGAGTATATTGTGGGCCCTACCCAGTTGCCTTTAAATAAGAGCTGTCCTACTACAAGCTGACCTCTATCTTGCCTGATGAGGGATCATGAATGATCCGAACGCGCGCATCTCCTGTTTGGTGACCCGGAAGTGACGTGGTGCTGAGCGTGTGGACGGTTTGTGATCGGCTTTGTGTCCCGGCTTGCGCTGGAAGCCAACAGCGTGACGGGCATCGGCTTCCTCTCCACACCTGCCTGCACACCACCTGGTGATCCACAGATGATCCTTTCTGTTTTTATCCGATCTTTTATCCAATTTTTTATGTGAGTGTAAATTTACTTATACCCTTTATCATTAAAGAAGGTATTGCACTTAGAGGCGCTGCTCTCTTGTTTATGTCATGTTCAGGTCATAAGGAATCTTCTTGCAGACTTCTTCTTACTAGTGCAATCCAGCTAGGTCCTTATTGTTGATCTCCCTGCACAGTATGTACATTTTTATTGATGGAAAAGTTGACTTTGTTCTCACAGCTCACCCACTCTGGTTAGTACTAACTTGCTAATCTGGTAGGGTGATGGTTTTACCTACTGTAGGCAAATGGTTTCCTTCAGTCCCTCAACCTCCCACCTCAGCTCAAGAAATAGTACCTAGGAGGCAACAAAGGTAATTCCAATCCTGATTAGTCTAAAACGATGGCAGTAAGTTTATGGCGTACAGAAACGGGCAGGGCATTTGGTATTGCCTTACACATACAGAAAACAAAGTCCTAAAGCTTGTGGTCCTAAAGCAGCAATATCGCAGTCCTGCTATAAGTCACTGATTGTCTCCATTACAAGTATAAAAAAAAATAAATAAATAAAAATTCCAGTATGTATACCATGGTTTGTAGACACTATAACTTTTGCTTTATACGCTATAAATATATATGCTTATTGGGATTTTCTTTTTAAAAAAAAATATGTAGTAGAATACATATTGGCCTAAATTTATAAAGACATTAGATGTTTTATTTTTTTTTATTGGATATGTTTTATAGCAGAAAGTAAAAAAAATTGGTTTTATTGCAAAATTGTCTATTTTTGTTTATTGTGCAAAAAAATAAAAGAAAAACAGCTGTGATTAAATACCACCAAAACAATGCTCTAATTGTGGGAAAAAACTAAATGAATTTAATTTATGGACAGCGTTGCATGACCGCGCAATTGTCAGTTAAAGTAATGCAGTGCCGTATAGCAAAAAATGACCTGGTCTTGAAGAGGGATAAATCTAATGGAAGTGAAGTGGTTAAGAAAATCAATGGTATCCTTGTCATAAAAAAAAAAGAGCTTTGACATGTGGGCTTAAATAACTGTCAACCAAACAACTGGCATTCTCAGTTAGACTGTCACAGCTGGATACTATGGGATGACCCGATGGATTGGTCAAAGATTTGGGTACTTTTGGTAAAGCATAAAATGTCGTAATCTTAGGCTCTTTGATGTTTAGGTAATTCCATGTATCTTTATCAGTAACATTCTGTTGGTAAGCCTTATGGATAATATTTCTATATTCCATACAGTAGTGATCTCTAACTTTCTCGGAGATCGCTTTGTACCAGTCCCTTTGATTTAGGATCTGCACACATCTATTCATATTGTTTGAAATCCAAAAAAACAAATTTCCACCTTTATCTGCATATGTTGGGGCTATTACTAAGAACTGGAAGCGCCCTAGAATTGGACTTGAACAATTGAGATGGAGGAAATGAGGGATATTGAGATGGGCCTTCTCCCTCCATGTCAGAAGGAGGTACATTTACATCCACATGCCCTTCCTCCCATATGTCCATGAGGCCTCCTCCTTCGAAGTTCATTAAATGTAAAATTGGTGCTCTCAGAGCTAGTGTCAGGGTTTGCTAGATTCAGCTCAGTTGGCTTATCATAGAGAACTTTGTGCATAAGTCGTCCAGTAAAACAGTGTATGTCCTTTATGGTCTCAAATTTATTTTCATCTGCATCAGGATAGAAGGTCAAGCCCAGCTGCAGCACTTGAATTTACTCAAGGGATAGAGGACAGGATGACAAATTTAGGATTTCAAGCTGGGTCTGTCCACCTGTCCTTTGGCAGAGGGAGTTTGCAGGATGGGGGTCTTGCACTGTTTGGAGACATTGGCTACTAAAATAATGCATGCAACCTTGGTATGAGTTTGCAGGGTGTTACTTATTGAACTAGGAGGATGATAGTGCAGAGAGTGAAAGGGAAGAAAGAGTAAGGGGAACCACCAAATTCTCAATATTAGATGTAGAAGTGCCTGGAGAAGTTTTATGAAGAGTGTGATGAGAAGTATTAAATCATGATTGTGAATTTTTCTGATGAATGGTTAGTGGTTTATGTTTGTAGGTAGGCCCAAGAGTGTGCTTTCGAAAGGTCAGTGGGGTGAGTGTCCATTTTTTAAAAGATCTGTCCCTAGTCATGTTCTGGTATATCGTTGACTGACTAGAAGATATGGAGGAAACAGAGGAAATGTGAGAAACACAGTCATCCTGATTTGGCAGCATATGGTTACCTTGTCTAGGGGAGTATCTGGGGCATGATTTCTGATTCCAATTATAGGCATACCCCATGGTGCTTTAAGTAGTTCCTGGTGGAATCATCAATTGACTGTAGGCCTGCAATAGTGGGTTAGCCCCTTACTTTAGCGTTATGCATTTCGATCTGAGATTAAGAGTGATTAGGGGTCAGGTTGTAAAGTTTGGCATAATAGTCCCTAAATACAGCTTCCATATTCTGTGCCAATGCAGTTTTGGAGGAGTCTGTTTTTCGAATGGTTAGAATAAAAGATTTGGCTCTGTGGTGTCGAAGGGTGTTAGTGAGGGATTTGCCACAGTGATTACCATATTCCTAGAAATCATGTTTATATTTAAATAAGGAGGCCTTGGCTCTAGAAATGCATAGGCTCTTGAAAAGGGAAGGTCAATTTGGCTAAAACTTCAAGAGAGTGGTGATTTTTGTGTAATGTTTCAAGTTGCTGACTTTGGCCTAGCAAGTCTGTTTTGAGTTTGTTGTTTTGTTTCTTTCATTGAGTACCGGTTTTAATTAGAAACCCTCTTAGAAAGGGCTTGTGAATAATATGCATCCTTGGATTGGTGGACTCACTACTACCAGCTAAGGCTACCTGCACTTTACTGGGCATAATACTATTTTATGCCAGGAAGACGATACTACTGGAAGTCAGCAAGGCACCCATCCTTGTCCTTACTGAAATGACTTGTAAATGCAGTTCTACCCCTTTATAGAACAACATACACTTCCTGATGATGCCCCAAGAAATACAATCAAGTGTGGCACTTATGGACAGAGTCAGATTCCACGGTTGATGATTAGGCTTTCCTGGGTTGGTTCCCAGCATGATGGTATGATTATTAGATCAGAAATGATATTGTAATCTATGCTCTGACAGGTGGGGGATTTTAATTCATGTTATCTTTTGCCAGTTGCAGGGTGCATAATACAATATAGTCTCAAACTAGTTGTAGCTGTTGTCTGACATTATTGGGGGCTGGAGGGAAACCTTGCCGGGTATTGTTGATCCATGTCATACTCCTCCCTACGGTGGATCAGGACTAAGTGTGGTTAAAGCAGAAAAAAAGGTCATGCGTTTAGAAGTGTAAGCTGTTAGGCACATGATTATGTGCTTTGGTTGGCTGGGGTATACCCCAAAGGCTATGTTTTGTACATTAAACTTTATAACTTCTTTATAAAAAGAAAGGGCTTGTGAGCTTACCAAATATAGTGTGGAGAGATGTTGGAGCTATCATCCGTGGTGAAATATGTATCTAATTCCCTAGATAATGTGCCAGCTATGTCTGGGTTCTGAAGCAGGGACTCATTAAGTCACCAATGTCAAGGAGGAGGTGGGTTAGAAATCAAAGATATACTTAGATAATGTGAAAGAGTCAGATTTCCAATCATCGAGACAAATGAAGGTGAAAGATGACAGTGTTTATTTAAAAATAAATCTTTGCAAGAACAGGAACAGTACACAAGTGAATAAAAAGAGTAGTCTTTAGTGCTAGTGTGGTGTGTTCTCCAAACATCTATCAGCGGGTAAAGATGGAGACAATTCTTGGTATGTTGTATGGCTCCCTTAGATAGACAGGGGGGTGTGGCCCTTGTGGAGTCGATTGTGGGATCCATGATGAGGTTGCGATCTCCCCTTAACATTGGCATGCCCTCTGCAAAAGAGGTCAGCAAGGTAAAGGCTGTTTCTAAGTGAAGTACTGGATTATAGTTCAGTAGATACAGCAATGCCAAAGTAACTTTGAGAAACCATGAGCCCCTTGACAAAGAACAAACACCCTTCTGAGTCTCTCTGCACATCTAGCTGAGACCAGGGAACATGGTGAGCTAACAGGAAACAGACCCCTCCTGACTTTTTTGCCTGGTAAACCTGAAAGGAAGGCAGCTGTTAAATATTTGTCTGTCAAAGGGTAAGAGCCTATCGGAGGAAAAATGTCTCTTGTAGAAAGCCAACTTGCACTTAACCACTTCCGGACCACCGTACGTCGTTTGACGGCGGTACTTTGAAGTGGAATACAGATAGCTACCATAACCCCGGTATCTTTTTTTTCTGCAGGCGATTCTGCGTAAGATAAAAGTGATTTTTTTTTTTTAATGCATTTTAGTCTAAAAATGAGATCTGAGGTCTTTTTGACCCCAGATCTCATATTTTGGAGGTCCTGGCATGCTTTTTTCTATTACAAGGAATGTTTACATTTCTTGTAATAGGAAAAAAAGTGATCAAAATTTTTTTTTTTTTTTTAAAAAGTTGTAAAAATAAAAATTAAAAAGTAAAATACATAATTTAAAAAAAAAATAAAATTTAAAGCGCACCGTCCTTGCGAGCTCGCGCGCAGAAGCGAACGCATACGTAAATCCCGCCCACATATGAAAACTGTGTGCAAACCACACATGTGAGGTATCGCCGCGATCGTTAGAGCGAGAGCAATAATTCTAGCCCTAGACCTCCTCTGTAACGCAAAAATGCTAACCTGTAGAATTTTTTAAACGTCGCCAATGGAGATTTTTATGTTGCAAAGTTTGTCGCCATTCCGCGAGCGGACGCAATTTTGAAGCATGACATGTTGGGTATCATTTTACTCGGCGTAACATTATCTTTCACAATATGAAAAAAAATTGACCTAACTTTACTATTGTCTTATTTTTTAACTCAAAAAACTGAATTTTTTCAAAAAAAATCGCGCTTTTAAGACCGCTGCGCAAATACGGTGTGACATAAAGTTTTGCAATGGCCGCCATTTTATTCTCTAGGGTCTTAGAAAAAAAAATATATAATGTTTGGGGGTTCTAAGTAATTTTATAGCAAAAAAAACTGTTTTTAGCTGATAACCTCCAAACTTCAAAAAGAGGCTCGGTCTTAAAGTGGTTAAAGCGTTAGTAAACTCATCCATTTAACAGTTTAAAAACCAGTTCCATTTCCGACACATGCCAGAGATGTAACACTCCCATTGTTTGTGCTCTAAACCAAACTGTCAAACCATCCAATGGCTGGTGTCATAGCTGATCACATGTGCAGCATCATGGCAGTTGTAGATTAAACAGAGGCCAAGATGGCAGCTTCCTTGGCTGAAAATGATTGGAGGGTTTACTACCACTTTAAGTTATTCACTTTCAGGTCATTACAGAGATTACAGATTACTAATATTGCTTATTTATACTGCATTTCACTTATGTTTTGATATCTGTATATTTATTTATGGTATATGTGTATACAGTATATTCACTTTTATATGGTATACAGATATGTCTTTTTAGGAAGATTGGTAAACAAGAGTGTGGGAAGCTACTGTTGGTATTGGAATTCTGTTACTAGTAAAGGCATTTGAGATTGATTTTATTATTATTATTATTATTATACAGGATTTATATAGTGCCAACAGTTTGCGCAGCACTTAACAAAATGATGATCTTTAGGGCTTTAAACCATTGCCTATGGAAAATAACGAGTACCATTTTATTCTCCACGGTGTCTTCTTTCAGAAAATATATACTGTAATGTGTGTGTTTTTTAACTACCCTTCAGGTATAAAATGATTTTATAAACATGTGCAAAAAACACAATAGCACTGGCAGTAAAAAGGTTAATTGAATGGCTTTGCCAGGCTTGTTATTAGAACGACTGTCTGAGACTGCACAGCATTTGCTTATGAATGGCCCCCACCATGCTGTGCATCCACTGCATTGGTATACTGCTTGTCCTAGTCATTTCTATGGATGGGGTTAAACTCCCATCAATCAGGATACAGTCATTCATAGGAAAGATCTAGACATAAAGATCTGTTTTTGGCTATTCCCCACTGTAGTGCACCCCCTAAAGAGCCGCTAGTGAATTTGGTCCTTTTTCCCCTCTTTGTAACACACACAGTCAGGCAATTACCAAAGATCTCTTTCCAAATGAGCTGCAATGTAAAGAAAATAGTTATTAAAAAGAAAATAAAATATACCAAAAGAAAAAGAATTGATGAAAGATAAGTTAAGGATCAGTACTTGCAGCATTTGTAACTTTCTTCATTTTGAAATGGATGAGGTAATGGAAAGTTTAATCCTTTTTTTTCTTTATAAAGAGCATTGTGGAAAGCCAGGTGAGAAGGAAGGAGCCACACTACAAGGTAACTGGAATGCTGAATCATATTCACCGGGAACTGTTGCAAAATTTACCTGTGTCAATGGATATATTCGAGATGGACCTATTAGAATGGCCTGCATTGAAGGTTCATGGTTGGACATTTCTAAAGGACAGTGCAAAAGTAAGTTGTTAATTATCATTAATGTAGTAAATCATATAATGGTAAATAATCTTATACAATAAAACATTATAAAAAATATACTATGGAATTGTAGGATCCATCGGATCCCTCTCCCACATCCTCTGGTCCTGTAAAACCCTAACCACATTCTGGAAACAAATCTTTGCCCTGATTTCCTCTATCACACAAAACTCACTACTCCCTAACCCTGAACTTGCAATCCTGCATCTAAACTTAGACAACTTCCCCGGGAAATATAGGACAGTCATAATACACATACTACTGGCCACCAAATTAAATATTACTAGGAAGTGGAAATCCCCTGATCCTCCTTCCCTACAAGCAGCAATTGCAGATCTTAATCTGCAATGCGAAATGGAAAAAATGCTAGCAAGGAAAAACCTGTCACTACCTAAATTTCTAACTACTTGGGAACCTTGGCTTTCCCACCCGAAATGCACCGTCAAAGCCTAATTCCCTGGAATCACTCACCGACAGACTGGAACACTGGTACCCCCCCCCCCCTTACCCTTTCCCCTCCCCCGTCTGGTACTACTCTAAGAGTTGCTTTAGCGGCTATACCCACCAAGTTGTATGATACACCTATTCAGTCATTCAAGATGATTCACTGGGTAATAGCATTACTCCATCCTATTGTGACCAGTCGGAACATCTGTGTGCTATTTGTACTGAGCATGTTGTTTACTCTGTAATACTACAATTCTTAATAAAATTATTGAAAATACTATGGAATTGTAATAAAGTAAAATGTATCTGTTTTCCACATTCACCTTGTCGACAGCCATAAAGGAAGTCTTTCTTCATTACGTTAGGGGATTCATTTATAAAAGATAAAAATAATATTTCAACAGGGCTAACAACTATAAGTCCATTTTTGTACTCTGCATTCTTTATCCCATTACATACTTCACTAAGGGGAAAGATTAATAATCACTCTCTAGTCTTCCAGACATCCTCTGCACTAAAAACATGTCACCCTGCTGTGGAACACTCACATGCTCTATTTGGGGCTACCAGCTCCTGCTGACTCCTTCCATCTAAATTAATTTCTCTGCATGCACAGCATTCCCCCAAATGATTATGCAATCAGATAGTGTAGATTTATAACCATACCATGCTTCTAAGGGAACCCATTCCTAGGCTATAGATAATAAAGTATTTACCTATTTTTAACAAGCCTTCATAGCGTCTAAAACAAACCATCCCTGTACTCTGTAATTGCATGTACTCTGACATTATTTATCCCTAAAAGGGTTAGTTTATAAAAGGCAAGTGAGCACTGTCGTTCTCCTGTTCCCTACACATATACTCTTGTGTCGCTGTTGATCAGCTCAGTGGCTGAGCACAGGGAGAGCACACTGCACATATGTGGGTCTCAGGAGAAGGACAGCACTCACTCTGTACCGCTAGAGACCACTCATCCTAATGGCTGCTCTGTCCTAGAAAGAACACAGGAGAGAGTTTGGTTCAGTGGAGGTGAGACCTAGGGTCATTGGGGGTGGAGTTGGAGTTAGGAGTGTTAGTGAAGGTGGGAGTGAGCAGCAGTACGCTTTGGAGCATGGAGAGGAGAGCTTAGAGCTTGGAGCTGTGGACACTGCAGTCTCTGTTCCTGCTATGGGGGATTTGGAGGATCTGTTCTCCCAGCTGCGGGATGCAGCTGCTGCTAGAGGGCCAAGCTGGCTGCAGTCTCAGATCAGCGGACTGCTACTGGGAGCCGGGCAGGGGGTTGCCATGCCGATGCCCCCTGTGGCTCCACGTGCTAGACGGTCCCGGCCTCCTGAGGGTCTTAGCCGGAGTGCACTCAGCGGATCCAGCGCCGCATTAGGAGCCCCTCGGGCAGCGCCTCCAGGGACCCTCCGGGTGCGGCCCGCAAGCTCCAGTCAGATAGGCATGTGGGGCGCCCTGGGAGGAATCATCTTCCACGGCGGGACCAAGGGGATGCGGCCTCGCCTGTGATGTCTAGCACCGCTCGTCCCCCAGCGCGGGAGCCGGAGCAGTGTGCGGTGCCCTCTGGCGGTGACTGGCCCACCCGGGCGGCTCAGTGAGCGGATGGATCGTCGGCGGGAGCCAGCCTGTCCCCTGGTGTGGCCGGCGTCCCTGCCAGCCTGGATGCAGCCGTGCAGAGGCAGAGGGGAGCGGCTCTGTGTGGATCGGAGACCGACAGGAGAGGAAGCGGGCGGTCGACTGCAGATGTCGGAACGGCGGCCCCTACTGGTCATGGCAAAGTGCGTGCCCAGCTTGGCTCCGATGATCAGCCTGGGCCCAGTTGGAGGAGGCCGGCGGTGGAGACGGCAGGCTGCTGGCCAGGCGACCAGAACGGAGGAGGACGGGGTGCGCCTGTCGGATTCCGCTAGGTGTGAGGTATATGTGTGCTTTGAGGGGCCGCTGGGCGCCCATCTTAAACTGGAGGTTAGGGAAAAAATCTGGAGGGGTGAGTATGTCCACATATTTTCCCTACTTCCGCTGGAAAGGTTCAACCTGGATAGAGGTAAGTTGGAGGACGCTAAAAAGGAAGATGAAGAAAAGCGGAGATGTAGGCTTATCCCCCGGATGTTCAGCAACTGGTTGCAGGCATTTGCGATTCTGGCGAGCGTGATTGGGGAGAGAGCGCCGGAACATTGTTCGGCGTTGTTCTGCTATCTGGACGCTATTGGGGAGGTGCATCGTGTCTACGGGGGTTGGCGTGGCTTAGATATGATGAGCAGTTCTGGCAGCACAAGGCCATAAGGCTGGCCTTGCGGTGGGATCACATAGACATTAGTCTTTGGATGCGGCTCATGACGTCGGCTCGGGCCGGGAATCAGTTTTTTCCGTCGGGGGGCGGCGGATCCTCTTCCTCTGGTCAGTCGGCCCACAAGAAGTGGGGATTCTGTTGGGCCTTCAATGACGGAGCTGTAAGTTTGGCACATCCTGCCGCTACAAGCATGAGTGCTCCGGCTGCGGGGGTAAGGGTAAGGGCAGGCTCAGAGAATCTGCAGGAAAAAGGGAGGACTCCGGTGAGTATAGCAAGGATGCGCTCCTTTCTAAGTACATATCCGGATTGGGCAGCGGCGGAGCTTTTAGATAGTGTTTTTTCAGAGGGTTTCCAAATCCCATGTCGTCTTTCTTGGGCTCCTCCGATGGCCGATAATTTATGATTGGCCTTTGGGCACCTGGCGGTGGTTTCGGAAAAACTGGCTAAGGAGGTTGCTTTGGGCCGCATGGCTGGTCCGTTCCGAGAGCCCCCGCTGGAAGATTTGGTGGTTTCCCCTTTGGAGGTGGTCCCCAAGAGGGAACCCAACAAATTTCTCTTGATCCATCATTTATCTTATCCCAAAGGTGCGTCAGTGAACGAGTATATTGACCCTGATTTGTGTTCAGTTTCCTACACCTCGTTTGATGCGGCTGTGCGGTGGGTTTGCAAATATGGGAGGGGCGCCCTACTTGCAAAGACGGATGTTGAGTCCGCCTTTCGGTTATTGCCAGTTCACCCGGAGAGTTTTTACTTGTTGGGCTGCCAGTGGCAGGATGGATATTTTGTTGGCTGTTTGCCTATGGGGTGCGCCATCTCGTGTTCGTTGTTTGAAACATTCAGTAAATTTTTTGAATGGGTCGTGAGGGATTTGTTGGGGATCGCGGCGGTGATTCATTACCTGGGCGATTTTTTGTGTATTGGTCCGGCGGATTCCAACTGTTGTCGAATTTTGTTGGCGATGGTTCAGCATTTGGCTGACCTCTTCGGTATTCCCCTGGCGGCTGAGAAGAAGGAAGGGTCCTTCCACGGTGCTTAGCTTTCTGGGCATTCAGATAGATACGGTGGTGATGGAGTGTCGCTTACCAGAGGACAAGCTCAGGGACTTGAGGTCAGTGGTGCAGGCCTGGGAGTCCGAAAAAGTGACATTGCAACAACTTAAGTCACTCCTAGGCAAGTTGAATTTTGCGTGCAGGATTATGTCTATGGGCCGGGTGTTTAACCGGCGGCTGGCAGTGGCCACGGCGGGTGTTCATTCTCCCAGTCACCACATTCATATGACACGGGAGTTGAAGGAGGACTTGCTGGTGTGGGAGTCCTTTCTGGACTCCTACAATGGGAGGTCAGTTTGGATGTCTGAGGCGATGTTTAGTTTTGATTTGGAGCTCTTCACGGATGCCACGGGTTATGGAGCCTACTTTGGGGGCCAATGGAGTGCGGGCCCTTGGCCTGTGGAATGGCAGGAAGTGGGTCTGACAAGGAATCTGGTCCTGTTGGAGGTGTTCCCTATTGTTCTTGTGGTTGAGTTGTGGGGGGGGGGGGTCGCAGTTTCGGAGTAGGAAGATCAGTTTTAATTGTGACAACATGGGTGTGGTGATGTCTATCAACAGCGTGTCGGCATCTTCCCCCCTGGTGGTGCGTTTTTTGCTGCATTTGGTGTTGGCGTGTTTGCATTGTAATTCTTTTGTGCATGTGCCGGGATGTACTAACTGTATTGCCGATCCGCTCTCGTTTTCAGTGGGACAGGTTCCGAAGGTTGGCTCCGTGAGTGGTGCAACTGGGGGTTCCTTGTCCGGATTGGCTGTGGCGGATTGCTTTGGGGTAGTTGCTCCCCTGATTCGGCGGTCGGTGAGTGAGGCCACCTGGGCCGTTTATGCCAAAGTATGGGAAGAGTGGTTTGGCATGTTGCAGGTTTTGGGTGCTTTGGTTGGGGATGGGGAGTACAAGTTCTTGGTGTTATATTTTATAGAACGCAACGTTGAACAGGGGGTCTCTGTGTCTGCATTGAGTCGCAAGTTAGCAGGGCTGGCCTTTTTATTTAAGTTGTTGGGACGGGAGGATTACACTAAGGATTTTTTGGTTCTCCAGGCAATGAAGGGCTACCGTCGGGGGCGCCAAGCGGTGGATGGCCGTAGGCCGGTTTCGTTTGAGCTACCGGTCTCCTTATTTGGTGTTCTTCCAGGGGTGTGTGATTCACCTCACGAAGTGGTGTTGTTTCATGCGGCCTTTGCGTTGGCCTTTTTCGGGGCATTGTGGATTGGGGAATTGGTGAGTTCTTGCAAACAGGGGTGCGATGGGCTTCAGCGGACAGATGTGCTTTGTAGTGTTGGTTCTCTGGTATTTTGGATCCGTAGATCCAAGACTGATCAGACGGGTCGGGCTATGCGCGTAGAGCTGTTTCTGGTATCGGGTTCTGTGGTTTGTCCGGTTCAGGCGGTATAGAGTTTTTTGGCGGTACGCCCAGAGCGGCAGGGTCTGTCGTTGGTGCATGCAGATGGTTCTTCCTTGTCGCTATATCAGTTTGTGGCAGTATTCCGGAAGGTTTTGGGTGTATTGGGACTGTCCCCCAAGGATTTTGCGTCTCATTCATTTCGGAGGGGCTGCTACGGAAGCGGCACAATGGGGCTTTACGACACATTGGCAAGTGGGAGTCGCGGAGTTATCGCCTGTATGTCCGCCCCCACTTACTGTAGTGCACTTGTAGGGTGTTGAATGGTTCGTTTGCGAGTGGTTGTTGTTTCCTGTAGTATGGAGTAGTGTTATGAGTGTGTTTTGCTGTTCTTCTTATCTTTACAGGTGGGTCCCAGGGTTAGTCTGGATACTGGGCCATTCTTACGTCTACTGGGGGGCCAGCAGAGCGGATGTCTGGCCTAATGGCCATCAGTTGGGCGTCCCACAGGAGGAGGCCGTGGTTCACTGGATTGGAATTCTGGGCCTATTGTGGAGCAGGGTAGTCCCAGAGGTGAAACGCTGTGTCCGGCTGGACAGGCCTCTGGATGTTCTTCTCATCCATGCGGGCGGTAATGACTTGGGTCTCCGGGAGATGCGGGAATTATGCCCAGACATTAAGTACGATCTTCTCCAGGCTTCATGTGGCTTATCCCGATTCTTTGGTGGTATGGTCGGACATGGTAGCACGTACGCATTGGCGCACGGCTAGGTCAGTGGACAGTCTGAATAGGGCAAGGGTGAAAGTAAATCGGGAGGTGTCCAAATTTGTGTTGAGGAATGGGGGTTTGGTTGTTAGGCACCATGAGTTGGAGTGTGACACTTGGCGATACTTGCGGGGTGACGGCGTTCATTTGAATGCTGTAGGGATTGACTTGTGATGTCTTGGCCTCCAGGATGGTATCCAATGGGCCTTGCAGGTGTGGAGGTCCTCACAAACTTAAGGTGGCAGGTTTGTGAGGTGGTGGCGGAGTGCAAGGTCTCCTTTTAGGTGTTATGGGCTAAAACAGGGTAAGGTGTAGGGACCCGTCTGGGGTCCCAATGGTTAAGATGGTATTTGTGTGTTGTCTCTGAGTCAATGGTTTAAGGCTGGAGGCCTGAACGAGAACACGCACATACCGTCGTGGTGGTTTTGTTTATGCCCTATTGGACCTTGTACCTCCAGTCCCGTATAGATTTATATATACTGTTATTTATATTAACTGTTATTTGTGTTTTAAATCTTTTATTGAGATTTTCACAACAGCAGATAATATAAAAGCTGGTAGCAAGAATGTGTCTTACAGTGGTTCACGTAGAGAATAAACGATTAGGTATAAGGACAAAAAAAACAACAACCTTATATAGGTAAGCATTGTTATCGAATGAAGAATATACCAATGAAAATAGGGAAACATTAGGTCTCTTCTCCCAGTACCCCGTCAGGGAGCAAGCCGTGACAAGGGAGAGAGGATACACCGTTCCTCACCTCAATCCAAGTTCTATGTAATTTAATATTAACGGGAGGACAGTGTTACCATAACTAGTTTGGCTGAAACAATTAAAAACTTACATTACCAGATTACCTGGAGAGAAACCATACTTCTGTTACATTCCAGAGGTGAGACCAGGATAGGGTTGTTATGGGCCTGGAGCCTAGTCAGTCCGGGGGGGGGACCTGTCTCCCCCCCCCCCCGGACACCCCTGCTGGGATCAAACTGTATCGGTAGGGGGAGACTGTCCCCAATTTAAGCTGGCCTAGGCCGCACAAACCTCATATGAGTGGTTAGCCATTACTCAGTGGTGTTTGATTCCAGGTAGGGTAAGAGGCAACAGGGTGATAAAACTAAGGGAGAAGTAAAAAAATGAAAAAGGAGGGGGATAACAAAAAGAGGGGACAGTGAGACTTATGCTGAGAAAGAGGTTGGAAGCTAAGTGTAAATCGGCACCATAAGTCTGTCCAATCCAATGTATGAAAGGGGAGGACGGCGGAGAAAATTTAAACCTTATGGCAATAAAGCTTTCAGGAAGTTAGGATTAGATGGGGCTTCAAACCCTGTAACCAAAATCTCAAAGGTGTTTAATAGAGTGGGCAGGCGCCTCGTGTCTTCTAGAGCAGTGTTCCTCAACTCCAGTCCTCAAGGCCCACCAAAAGGTCATGTTTTCAGGATTTCCCTCAGATGAATCGGCTGTGGTAATTACTAAGGCAGTGAAACTGATCAAATCACCTAAGCAAAATAATGGCAATCCTGAAAACATGACCTGTTGGTGGGCCTTAAGGATTGGAGTTGAGGAACACTGTTCTAGAGGATAGAACCACTTGCTCATCAGTAATGTTAGATAGTGAACGTATAGTCTTCCAACCCCTATCAGGAGGAATCTCCCCATATTGTGTCCTTCTGTTACCTAAAACTGGCACTTATGCCTAACAGTCCCCCCAACTAGTTGGGGTCAAAAAGAAGAAATCTGCAAACATATACGTGACCAAGAGGAGATAGAAGAATAGAAGGAAAAAGAGAAAGGGGGAGGAAGGAAGAGAATAGGAAAGAAGTGTCCCGCTGGGGTCTACCATCTCCAGAGTAACCTCAATTTAGGTAGGCATTAGGGAGATGTTCATATACCTTTCCCAGGGTTCCCAGGTTGCTTCAAACTTTTTAACAATGTCAAGAATTGCACTAACCATTTTTTCTTGGACCATGATCCATGAGATCTTCCGTTTTGCTGCACATATGGAGACCCAAGGTTGTTTCCATGCTTTCGCAATGGTCATATTTGCCCCCAACAAAATGAAGTGGATAAGAGCCTTATTGCTTTTGTTAGTTTTCCCAATGGGAACGTTCAATAACGCTATATTTGGGGACAGGTAGACCCCTGGGCAGCCTGGTGATATTTATGAAGGTTGGGTAGACCTAGGCCTCCTCTATGCCGTGCTTGGAAGAGGATTCCTCTTGCTAGACAAGGGCTCTTAGAACCTCAAACAAAGGAGAGTATTTTGGCCTGGAATCGTTGCAAGTGATCCTTGTTGACAGGGATGGGTAGCGACCTAAACAGATATAGGATACGAGGGAGCAGTGTCATTTTGACGGAGTGAACCCTGCCCAACCATGATATATTTAAGTTTGACCAGTCTTTCATATCGGCTTCAAGTTTTTTGAATAAATTGCATATGTAAAGTTGATCGAATTTGGCTGGCAGATGTATTCCCAGATAGGGAATGGAGGAGTTACTCCAAGCAAATGCAAAGTGTGCCCTGAGGCGGGACGCCTACTTCTCCAGAATATTTATGTTTAGGACCTGGGACTTTGTCATATTAACCCGTAAACCTGATATATTTCCAAAATCATCCAGAAGGTGACAGAGGTTCGGAAACGAGATAAGTGGGGAGGTAATATACAGAAGCAGGTCGTCCACAAACAGGGCACACTTGTGTGTGCGAGAGCCACATTCAACCCCATGTATGTTTGTGTTCTCCCAGATAGCCAGTGCCAGGGTTTCTATAGCTATTGCAAATATCAGGGGGGATAGCGGGGAACCCTGTCTTGTACCTTTATATGTCTGGAGGGGGTCCGAATAGAAGCCCTGGAGTCTTACTCTCACTTAGGGTTTCAAATATAGTGATCGCAGTATATTCAGGAAATTCTGCCCGAAGCCCCACTGCTGTAGAATGTTGAATAAATAATTCCAAGAGACTGAGTGAAATGCCTTTTGCAAGTCTAAGGACAGCAAAAGACCCTCTTGTGGTTGCCCGCCATCCCATCCCGAATTTAGCAAGGAAATAATTAGAGTTGAGCGAACCTCTGGAAGTTCGGGTTCTGCTGGTCCGTCCGAACTTCGGGACAAAGTCCGGGTCCGGGTCCGGACGGAACCCGAACGATCGCACGGAGGTCTCCAAGCGAGTTGAGATTAATAAAGGAACGATTTAAGCCCTACCCTACCGCCCGTTGGTGTTCTCCCAGAAAACGACAGGAATCTGAACGTTTTCCGTAAAGTGAGTCAGAGAACCTTAATAAATAAGTTGTAAGATGTCGTCACCCCGAAGCCCGTCTTAAAGGACTTATATGACGCTAGTGATATAAACTTTGGGATTCACTCTCATTCTGAGGTCCCGAAGATAAGCCTGGGGGAGGTCTGTATATTTCCATGTTCTGTCCCAAGGGGCGATAGGGGGGACTATAAACGTTATCGATATCTTTGGGACCGTGACCGATAGAC
>BLSH010466890.1:90849-106740 GCA_018402905.1 Glandirana rugosa | reverse complement strand
TGCATGTTGGACCTCTCTATGTGGTCAGGCTGTGAAAAAGTCTCACACATGTGGTATCGCCATACTCGGGGACAGTAGCAGAATGTATTTTGGGGTGTAATTGGAAGTATGCATATGCTGTGTGTGAGAAATAACTTGTTGTTTTGACAATTTTTTGCAAAAAAAAAATAATAATAATAATTTCTTAATTTTCCAAAGAATTGTGGGAAAAAAGTACAACTTCAAAAAACTCGCCATGCCTCTTACTAAATACCTTGGAATGTCTACTTTTCAAAAAGGGGTAATTTGGGGGGTATTTGTACTTTCCTGACATTTCAGGGTCTCAAGAAATTAGATAGGCCATCAGTGCATCAGGTGTGATCAATTTTCAATGATTTGCACCATAGCTTGTAGACTCTATAACTTTCACACAGACCAAATAATATACACAAAATTTGGGTTATTTTTACCAAAGATAGGTAGCAGTATAGGTTTTGGCCAAAATTTATGGACATAAATTACTTATTTGCAAAATTTTATCACAGAAACAGTTTTTTTTTCAAAATTTTCGCACTTTTTTCAATTATATCGCAAAAAATAAAAAACCCAGAGCTTCTTAAATACCACCAAAAGAAAGCTCTATTTGTGTGAAAAAAATGACACAAATTTTGTTTGGGTGCAGTGCAGCCTGAGAGAGTAATTGAGATTCAAAGTGTGAGAGCGCTGAAAGCTGAAAATTGGTCTGGGCAGGAAGGGGGTATAAACGTCCTGTATTCAAGTGGTTAAAATTCATTGTATTATATTTTTCCTCTTAACACTGTTCCTTGAAAAAAAATCTGATGTAAACATCCCTTGTGATAGTAATATATGGTAACAGGTACACTTTATGGAAGGATGGGGGGGGGGGGTCTAAAACCTCCTTTGCACTTCTCAGTATTCAGATTGCCAAAAACGGTGATTCTGAATACTGTCATTTTTTTTTTAAACCGGCGCCGTTTCCCGCCGAGTAAATCAGAAGCGATGTTGTGGCATTGCTTCCGAAATGTACCGAGTCCCAATTGAAGCCGATTCCGGCTTCCACAGGAACTCCACACAGCGGCCAGAAGTGTCGGATCGGGGCTCTGGCCTCCTGGTGGGACGGGAGACCGGAGAAGAGCGGCGGACGGTGGCGGGTGGCCCCTCCCGCTCCCTGGGATGGAGACCGAGCGGCTTCCAAGCCGGATTGGCCATTATCACCAGATAGCCGGTCACCTGCTCTTAAAAACGATACCGGGGTATAGCCTGTAGCTGCAGCTTCGTGTTAAGTGGTTAAAAACTGTGATCACATGCTCCAGTCCAACAGGTGGTGAAAAATTGGGCCTTGGATGTTGGAGCCAGAACACTGTAACCCCTTGCAGTTACTTTTGTTGGGTGCAGGAAAGGGCCCTGCTGTTGTAAATTAGTGTAACCACTTAACGCAAATCACTGTTTATAAACGGCGGCAGTTTAAAGTGGAAGTATCGGGGTATGGTCTGCAGCTACAGGCAAACATGGGGGAGGGGGTAGGGGAACAGGAGGACACAGATCTCAACTCCGTATGATGGGTTGAGTTCATGCACGTGAAGCCGACTAACCTCGAGCATGGGGTGGGGTTCACCTAAATTGGACCTATGACTACAGTACACTGCAAGTTAGGGAGGGGAAGGCCCTACCAAAAGATGGTCCGTAACTCCAAAGGAGAATGAGGGATAATCCAGCGGCATATGCTGTGCACATGATACTTTATTGACATATATAAACCCAATGATACTGGGCAAAATTAAAAGACAACGTTGTCATAAAAACCTCACCCCAGGGTGGTACATATGCCTAAACATTGACCATATAGTAGTGAGTGGGACTCTTACATGGATCCTAGGAAATCCTATTAACCACTATGGCTCATTGAAGTGCCAGTAGTTATATCATGGAACTTCTAGGTCCATCAATGCCCGGTAAAACCCATAATTCTGAGTGCTGTGCACACCAGGCATACATAGTCAATAACTACTGGAATTACAGCATTGGTTACAGTCTAGAAATACCCATAATAGTTCCAGGGTGGGCTAAGTGTGGATGTATGGATGGCTGAGGGTGCTAATGGAGAGTCAAACTGCTCCTGGCAGGGTGATGACCAGATCCAAACGGTGTAGCAGCAGATAGCATCACAAAATGACAGTAGGTGTTCAAGCCTTGAATAACCTAGAGTCACCTAAGTAGGCTGAATACAGGTCACAGGGATCCAATATGAATGTGGCTAAAGAGCATACAGGAATAGTCATGAATGAAAGAACTCACAGTAAGACGTCCTCGTCTAGTGGGTGCTCTCTCCAGCCTCTAATCTCCGTGGACCAAAGTGATCCGTCAGGGGTTGGTGATAGCTTAGCCGCTAATATTGGTGTCAGTGCCTCTCACATGTCCCGCCGACTGCACATGTCCAGGGTGCAGTAAACACCGCCTGTCCTCCGCGCGGTGTACAGGGGGAGCGGACGCTCATCTCCCCTGGATAGAGATCTGATGGACGACGGGACGAACAGCGTAGCCGGGTCAGCTGGGAGGGAATCGGTCAATCCAAGTCCGCATCACCTTGAGTATTCACTGGACACTGCTCTCACACCTGGAGACCGATCAGCTGGCAGCTGGTAAACACAGGACCAGGCTGTAGATGGATCAGGATCGCTCCACTGTGGCTAGAAGCACTGCAGGTCTGTTAGGGCAGATGGTCCCCTAGATCAGGGGGACAAGTACCGTTGGGGTGGGAAGGACAACACTGACGCGTTCCATTCGCTTCTCTGCGAATTTCTTCAGGGTGGGACAATCAACAGGTGACCCACTTTCATTTAAAGATTCTTGGCTCCTCAAATTGCCGTCACCTGTGAATTCCAGTCCACCTCCTTGGTTGTCTCATTCGGCGCTTTAACCGTAAGCTGGTATTCCATATGTTAGCTTAAGTCATACCGTTGATAGATGGTCTCGTATGGCTGGCTACTGATAAACAATAATAAACTATGGCTCATTTTAGTCCAGCGGAACCTCATATAAACAGTTATGCATTTCGCAATATGGTCTATGCTGCTCAGTGGTTGTCATTAATAAAATAAATGACAGTTACATACATGGCCTACAGGGACAGATAATTTATGATGTTGACAGGTAAGGGACAGAAGTGCTGCGCTAGGTTGCCCCTAAACACACATTAAATGCTAGACAATTCCTATTAGAATATAAATAAGAGCATATGATAGGAGGACAGCTTGAACTGGTTAAAATGCCATGTTACCCCCCTCCTCCCCTCTAGATAGCCAATAGGGGGATGTACAGATACCCACTTCTGATGTATAACATGGCCCCTCTTTCCTTTTATATCCAAGACTAATTGCACAGATGCAAAGTAGCATGTGCCCGTGGGGGATCCGCAGGCCAACATGGTTGAACAGCAATATTCAGGTGGAGGGCAATCAAAGATAAATAAAGCAAATTTACTGCATGGCTCACAGGCCAAAGTAAGATTTTTTAACTTGAGCAACCTCACAGAGTACTCCTATTATGTCAACACATGTCACTTTTACCAGGGTTTCAAGGTGGGGGTGGGGGGAGAAGGGGGGGTAGGGGGCGGGCCGGGGGCATGCAGTTCCCCGGGGGGGGGGGTCAATATCCAACCATTCATGCCCCACAAAAAAAGTTGGCATCACGTGTGCAGCACCTCTATCTATCCCTGCATTGGGCTCATAGATGACTGGGAGTCCATCCCTTAATTAGGGCCAGTTGGCTGGGCAAAAACCCATGTCCTAGGAAGAGAATCTTCCCCATTTCATTAGGGAGCTGGTGATAGTTTTAGATTACTATTTGGGAGAGACCTCAGGCAGTCACCTGCTATGTTCTATATTGGCCCAGAGTGACTTAGCTGAGTAGGGTAATCATTTTTACCGGGTCCCAGACTTAGTCTAGAGGAATACGGATTTTCCTAAAGAGTTAGTGCCTGAAAGGGTATGGAAACATACGTGGTTATTACACATCCGGGGCCATGCCCCTTAGGATTCTAAAAAGACTTTTAAATTTAATTCAGTGTTCAGTCCATTGGAGGCTAGGCTTCCCAATGTGTAGATCCACTGTTTTTCACGTTGTAAAAGGACCCTGTCGAAGTCACCCCTCCTATTTGAAAGTTTCAGGGCATAGAATCCTTTAACCGTCAGTCCTGAGGGTTGCCCCTGATGGTGAATTCTGAAATGTTGGGCCAGAGGTGACTCGTCCAGTGGGTCTCTCAGTGATGAAAAGTGTTCACCTATTCGCATTTTAAGAGCCCGTTTCATCTTTCCGACATAGATTTTTTCACATGGACATGTAATATAGAGGACTCGTTAAGTGGTGCAGTTTATGAACTGATTGATTCTATAGATGTTATTGCCTGTGGTGTCACTAAACTTGTCAGTTTTTTCTACATAGCGGCAGATATGGCATTGGCCGCAGGGAAACATCCCTTTTAGAGGAGGCAAACTGGTCAGCCAGTTTTTCTTCACGGGCCTTACAAATTCAGTTTTAACCAGTTCAACCCCTAGGTTACGAGCCTGTTTAGCGGTTAGCAGTGGTCTTGGGCCTACTATTGTTCTAGTCTGTGGAAGCCTGGTAAGAATATGCCAGTGTTTAATACTTCCCTGACTTTTTCCCATTGACTTCCAAAGGGAGTAATAATCCTTACGGGCCCGGTGCTGCCGTTGGAGTGGAATCCTTGGGTTGGCTTTGTAACAAACTCTTTCTTTGTGTTTGTGACGCTCGTTTTTTGGATCTCTTCAAAGTGGCATGGGGGTAATTTCGAGCTCTGAACCTTTTATAGAGTCCTCTAGCTTTTTTTGATAATTGTTGTCAAGAGTACAGTTCCGTCATATCAGAAGAAATTGGCCAGTAGGGATACCTCTGATGAGTGATCTTGGGTGGTGGCTCATAGCATCAAGAAGGGTATTGGGGGGGCGTGGCTTGTGAGCACAGGGAATGGCAGCCTAAGCCGTGAGCTCTCTGCGCTGACCGGGGAAGGCGACCACAGAGCCGACCGCAGGCAGTATCCATCAGAACATTTGTGTCCCTAAGGGCTGGCTACCGCGGGGCACCATGCAAAGGAAACGAAAAGATGACCGGCTGCCACAAAAACTTACAGACTTCTTCCTTTGTCCGGCCCCGAACGAACTGGGTCTTCAAGATGGCGCCGACGCAGCAGCCGAACACAGCGTTGCGGCCTACACGGACCTCCCAGATGCTGACTCGGATGATGATCGTGGGGCCCCTGATCGTCTCCTCACCCCTTCTGAACGACGCAGCCCGACAACAGCAAGCCCTGCCAAGGCCAGGATGCGCCTGGACGCCGCTCAGCAGGACACAGTGAGTAATGGCGCTCAGGCCTCAACCACAGCCCACAGCACAACATCGCCTCATTTCCCACCTCAGGACAGCCGGTCCTGGACACAACTATGAAGGACATGCTACTGTCTTTACAGACCTCGCTCATGGCAAGTATCTCATCCATATTTGTTAAGGTCACTAATGAAATACGCCAAAGTGATGATAGAGTCCAGCACCTAGAAGGAAAAATGGCTGACTGCACACATACAGTTAATAACCTTGTAGATGCCTACACAGACCAAAAAGAGGACATGTCATGGATCAGGGACAAACTGTCTGACCTCGAGGATCGCAGCAGACGGAACAATCTGAAACTGCGGGGGGTCCCCGAGTCGGTTCTACCCCAAGGCCTTCTGAAATACGTCACAGATTTGTTTTTGTCCCTGCTTCCCACGCTGTCCCCGACAGATCTGATTATCAACCGGATACATAGGATCCCTAGGCCCAGCCATCTGGAAGAAAATATCTCCAGGGACGTCCTTATGAGAATACACTTTTTCTCCACTAAGGAACAAATACTAGCCAGAACGCGCCAATTGTCCACATTTCCAGCCCCGTACGAAAGGATCCAAATTTATCCTGACCTCTTTAAACACACCCTGCAAGCCCACAGAGAGCTAAAGTCAGTCACCAAAGCTTTAACCAACCATAAGATAAGATCTTATAGAAATGGAGACATCCTGCCACGATCCTGACCACACACAATGGGAACACACATGCCATCTCGTCCTTGGAGAAAGGCATGCACCTTCTACACCTGTGGGGCATTATACCGGAGCTGACAGGAGACCCTGCTTATACAGGCAAAGGGGGAGTCCCACAACCCCAGAGGAGACGTAACAAAGAGGACCGCAACCCCAACCACAAGTGATGCAAGCCTAAAAGCAACCCTAAAATCCCCTGGTCAAGCACAATGCTCGAACATTTGAGTTCAGTAGACTTTACCCCCCATATCTGGAAGCGGCTACCCAGTTAACTTGCCGCATGTTCTTGTTAACCTGTTATCGTTTACTTGATCGCACACGATCAATATAAGAAGTGATGAATATTTCTTTGTTTTTGTCTTTTATATATATCGCCTCACCTTCTTCTCTCCAGTTCTCTCTCTCTTCCCCCTCCCCTATTTTCTTTTCTCCACTATCCTAAGCAGCCCGACATCCGACGCCTGATTCAAGAATTCCCCAATTTTCCAAGCTGCAAGAGAAATCGCCGCATAAACCTCCAGAAGAGGCATACCTCAGCATCTTAAACATTACTGTACAGACTTCAGAACAGTGAGTTGACCCACTTTCCACGAAACACAACCTTCACCATGCTGATTAACATTTTATCCATGAATGCAAATGGATTGAATCATCCAGTTAAACGTGCCTCTCTTTGGAATACAGCACTGCAACATAATAGTGACTTAGTGTGTGTCCAAGAGACCCATTTTCTGAGAGACCAACACCCACGATGCACCCACCCCCAGTTCCAGCACTACTTTGAGGCCTCCCATACAAAAAAACAGCGAGGAATTCTCATAGCCTTTAGGAATACGGTAAACTTTCAGCTTCACCAATCAGTGATAGACCCGGAAGGTCGGTACATAATCCTGGTGTGCAAAATCAACTCAATAGACTATACCCTAGTTACCCTATATGCTCCAATCAGAAGCAAATATCTTTCCTCAAGGTAGTAATCAAATCTGCGAAGAAACTCCAACAGGGCCATCTTCTCCTATGTGGAGACTTCAATATTGTTCCTGACACGAAAATGGACACAACAGCTAAAGCTAAAAGATATGACTCCCCACTGGGGAACTTATTGATCTCCAATGAGTTATTGGACGTGTGGAGGTGCTGTCATGCGAGCGAGAGGGACTACACTTATCTCTCTCCCAGTCAAAACACCTACACGTGTATTGATCTGTTTATCTCTGATAGACTGATTTTGAGAAATGTACTTGCCTCGGTGATCCACACTGTCACTTGGTCTGACCATGCACCCATCAGCATTACACTAGCAGTTGATTCCAACAACCCACACGCATACAGTTGGCGTGCCAATTCCTATCTCTTACAAAATAAACCACACAAAACTACCCTCCAGAACCATCTTGAAAACTACTTCAACAATAATGTTGACGACTCCACAGACCCGGTGACGGTGTGGCTTGCCCACATGGCAGTGCTCAGAGGTTATTAAATACAAATGGGATCCAGAGCCAAGAAGCAGAGACTTGCACGGTTAGAGGAGCTTAACACAGCAATTGTTGAGGCAGACAAAAAGAACAAAGTCTCCCCTTCCCCCTTTTTCCAAAACAAACTCTTTAATTTGCGCCTCGAATTGCGCTCCCTCCTTCTGGAGTCTTATGAGCGATCCCAGAGGAAATTAAAAGCCAAATCATACACTACAGGGAATGAAGCGGGTAAGGACATGGCCTCCCGAATCAAAGGGCACCGCATTAAAACCAGAATCACTGATTCTCAATCCCCAAGATATCGCAGACACCTTCAGCCAATACTACGGCGCACTATATAACCTAAAAGATGACCCACTTACCCACCAACCAACACACCATGAAATGCAATCATTCCTACAACATATCAGCCTTCCCTCCCTTACGCAAAGCCAGCTCAGTGACCTAAACAAACCCTTCACCACCTCCGAACTAGTGGACATTATCTCGCATCTTCCCCCCATCTAAATCTCACGACCCCGACGGTTTTCCCGGGGAATATTACAAGCAGTTCCATGAAGGTCTCATACCCTACTTAAAACAGGCCCTAAACCGAATTGCCTTGGTCCTATCCAAATTTGGCTTTACTGGACAATTCCTAGACGCGGTCATGACCCTCTACTCTACCTTGTCGGCAAGAATATCAACCTCAGAGGCCCTATCAACGCCAATTCTAATAACCAATGGCACAAACCAAGGATGCCCCCTGTCTCCCCTGATCTTTAATTTAATAATCGAACCCCTAGCAGAACATATCAGATCCAACGCCAATATCACGGGCTTGAAGGTGGCCGCCCGAGAGCACAAGATAAACTTGTTCGCTGACGACGTCATATTAATCCTCACTAACCCCTCTTCCTCCCTCCCTGAGGTCCAGAAGATCTTGTCCTGGTTCAGTAAGTTCTCTTATTACAAACCGAACGACTCCAAATATTCCATTCTAGCTCTTAGACTAGATGCCACAACCCAACTTCTATTGCAGCAACAATTCCCATTCGTTTGGGCTGAGAACAGTATAACTTATCTCGGTATCCAACTTACTAAAACGCCCAAGGCACTCTTTAAAACCAATTATCTCCCGTATCGCACTAATCTGCAATCAGACCTCCTTTCCATGTCTAAACTTGAGTTCTCATGGATGGGGAGACTGTCTGCCTTCAAAATGGTTCACCTCCCGAAAATCCTTTATCTTTTTAGAACACTCCAGATTCCTATCCCATCCTCCTACTTTCAATCCCTACAGCATATACTCTCAACATTCATATGGACGGGGGAAAAAACCCAGAGTAGCTCACAAAATTCTGATCAGACAGAGACAGGTAGGAGGAGCCGGATATATAGATTTTGCAGATTACTTCAAGGCAGCAATTCTAGCAAACCTGACCGATTGGTTCCGCCCTACTCCAATATCCACTTTGGGGAAAATAGAAACCCCCTTCATACCATCCCACACTCTAGAAGACTGGTTACTCTCCTCACCACTATTACCAAGACACCAACTCACATCCCTCTGGCCATGCAAGCGTCGATTTTGGTCTGGAGGGCACTGATTAAGGGTTCCTCTGAGAACCCAAACGTAATCCCTATCCAAGTTCCCATTTCAGCATTGACACGTCATTGACTCGATCCAAACATCAAGATGGCAGAAATTAGGCATCCACTCTGTAAATAACCTCTTTGTAGGGAATACCAAAAAACCTAAACCTTTTGCCTCTCTCCAAGAGGAATACAAGATGCACACATCCGAAGCATACACTTACCTACGCATCCATCACTGCATTTCACGCTTCAGCGCTTGGCCTCTGAAAATTCCCCAACAGATTTGGACCTATTATTGGTCTGCACAACCGCATTATAAAGCCATTGCACTCTTATACAACACACTCCAGCAAAAAGGCGTCCCACACAAAATAAGATCCTATTTAACATGGGAACAAGATCTCAACCAAGAATTCACCACACAACAATGGAAGAGGGCACTTACCCATACATTCCAGGCTACCAGGAATTCCACTCTCTGGGAGATGACCCTAAAAATCTCGCAAAGATGGTACCTCACTCCCATAAAAAAAAAAAAAAAAAAAAAAAAAATCGCCAAATTCAGCTCTAATACATCTCCCAAATGCTGGAGACACTGTAGTATTGATGGCGATCTTTACCACACATTGTGGTCTTGCCCTTCATTAAAACCCTACTGGTCGGCAGTGTTCGACCTCATCTCTACAGTCACAGAGACACACATCCACCCAACACCTGCACTAGGCATTCTATCCCTGACCATAGGAGACTTCCCAACACCTCTCAGACACCTAGTTATCAACATCCTATTGGCAGCCAGAATTGGCATAGAGAAAGTGGAAATGGCAGCTCCCTCCCACAATACAGGAAGTCAGACTTACGCTGCACATATGAACATATTATGGCCAACTCCTTAGGAAATACGGACTCCACAGTCCGGAAATGGACCGCATGGTCTCAATGGAAATCACTATATCTATGATAGATCTTTGTACTTTGGGTCTGCACAGCACAGCTGGAAATATTATATTATATCTCTCCTAGGAGTAGTGCAGCCCCTTCTCATGAGAGACATTGCCTTTTAGATCACAGCAAGCACCCAATGGGGTGACCTAGGGGCGAGAAGTATGTGTCACACCCTCAGTTAGGCATCCGGATGGAAGTCGCATTAAGCTTTACGAACGTGTTCTCGGTATAGAGGGTGAGCTGCGCTGCTACGGGGACCTCTCTTCCCCTTCCTACCTCTGCCTTTCCTTCTTCTCCTTCCTCCTTATACTCTTGCTTTTTGCTATTAACTAACTACGATTGAAACAGTTTTAGTTGTATTATCACCCTGGTTATCCTTATGTCATGTAACATTTCCTTTGCATCACGCAGACATGATCTGCCACATATGTACGTATCCCTATTTCCCTTCCCCTCATTTATGTACAAATTACTTCAATAAAAATCTATTGAATTAAAAAAAGAAGGGTATTGGCCGCCGTTGGTTTACAGAAAGTAAATAGTAATCTACAACTATCACCAGCTCCCTAATGAAATGTGGAAGATTCTCTTCTTAGGACATGGATGCCAACTTTTGTTGTGGGGCATGAATGGTTGGATATAGACCCCCTGGGGAACTGCATGCCCCCGGCCTGCCCCCCCCCCCTCCACCTTGCAACCCTGGTAAAAGTGACATGTGTTGACATAATAGGAGTACTCCGTGAGGTTGCTCAAGTTAAAAAAATCTTACTTTGACCTGTGAGCCATGCAGTAAATTTGCTTTATTTATCTTTGATTGCCCTCCACCTGAATATTGCTGTTCAACCATGTTGGCCTGCGCATCCCCCACGGGGGGCATGCTACTTTGCATCTGTGCAATTAGTCTTGCATATAAAAGGAAAGAGGGGCCATGTTATACATCAGTAGTGGGTATCTGTACATCCCCTATTGGCTATCTAGAGGGAAGGGGGGGGGGGGGTAACATGGCCTTTTAACCAGTTCAAGCCCTCCTCTTATCATATGCTCTTATTTATATTCTAATAGGAATTGTCTAGCATTTAATGTGTGTTTAGGGGCGACCTAGTGCAGCACTTCTGTCCCTTACCTGTCAACATAAATTCTCTGTCCCTGTAGGCCATGTATGTAACTGTCATTTATTTTATTAATGACAACCACTGAGCAGCATAGACCATATTGCGAAATGCATAACTGTTTATATGAGGTTCCGCTGGACTAAAACGAGCCATAGTTTATTATTGTTTATCAGTAGTCAGCCATACGGGACCATCTACGAACGGTATGACTTAAGCAAACAGATGGAATATCCGCTTAGGGTTAAAGCGCTGAATAAGACAACCAAGGAGTGGACTGGAATTCACAGGTGACGGCAATTTGAGGAGCCAAGAATCTTTAAATGAAAGTGGGTCACCTGATTGTCCCACCCTGAAGAAATTCGCAGAGAAGCTAATGAAACGCGTCAGTGTTGTCCTTCCCCCCCCCCCACCCACCCCATGGGTACTTGTCCCCCCAATCTAGGGGACCATCTGCCCTAAAAGACCTGTAGTGCTTCTAGCCATACCGGAGCAATCCTGATCCATCTACAACCCGGTCCTGTGTTTACCAGCTGCCAGCTGATTGGTCTCCATCCAGCTGATTCAACCACCCCACCTGCGCCTTAGGCGAGGTGTGAGAGCAGTGTCCAGTGAATACTCAAGGCGATGCGGACTTGGATTGACCGATTCCCTCCCAGCTGACCCGGCTACGCTGTTCATCCCACCTTCCATCAGATCTCTATCCAGGGGAGATGAGCGTCCGCTCCCCCTGCACACCGCGCGGAGGACCGGCGGTATTTACTGCACCCTGGACATGTGCAGTCGGCAGGACATGTGAGCAGCACTGACACCGATATTAGCGGCTAAGCTATCACCAACCCCTGACTGATCACGGTGGTCCATGGAGATTAGAGGCTGGAGAGAGCACCCACTAGACGAGGACGTCTTACTGTGAGTTCTTTCATTCGTGACTATTCCTGTATGCTCTTTAGCCACATTCATATTGGATCCCTGTGACCTGTATTCAGCCTACTTAGGTGACTCTAGGTTATTCAAGGCTTGAACACCTACTCTCATTTTGTGATGCTATCTGCTGCTACACCGTTTGGATCTGGTCATCACCCTGCCAGGAGCAGTTTGACTCTCCATTAGCACCCTCAGCCATCCATACGTCCACACTTAGCCCACCCTGGAACTATTATGGGTATTTCTAGACTGTAACCAATGCTGTAATTCCAGTAGCTATTGACTATGTATGCCTGGTGAGCACAGCACTCAGAATTATGGGTTTTACCGGGCATTGATGGACCTAGAATTTCCATGATATAACTACTGGCACTTCAATGAGCCATAGTGGTTAATAGGATTTCCTAGGATCCATGTAAGAGTCCCGTTATTCACTACTATATGGTCAATGTTTGGGCATATGTACCATCCTGGGGTGAGGTTTTTTTTTGTGCGAGATCCGGGTTTCTTCGGGTCAGTAATCATTTTCACCTCGGCTAAGTGTTCAGAAGTAGTAGACCTTCATCTGATAAAATGAATAGGTTCCACAACCTCCACATTTTGGAGTATTTTTCAGTTTTATTCTGAGCTGTCAAGACCAAGTCCTTCATCTTGTTGATGTCTTCCACTTTTCGCAGCCAGCTTCCCACACTGGGGGGAGTCTGTTTCTTCCACATTGTGGGGATGCATGCTTTGGCTGCGTTCAACAAGTGGCGGATTATCGATTTCCGGTATTGTGCGGTAGGGATGTTTGTGGCCTGAAGTAACATAAATGCTGGGTCGTCTGGTAGCTCATGGTCTGTGAACTTCTGTGTTATGGTGCGTACTGTTGTCCAGAAGTGTCGGAGGGCCGGGCAAGCCCAGAAGATGTGTAGGAGTGTGCCTTCCTCTGTCTGGCATCGCCAACAGCGGTCTGAAGTGGACGGGAAGCACTTTTTAAGTTTCTGGGGAGTATAGTACCATCTAGTTAGTATCTTGTAATTGGTTTCTTGTGCTTTGGTGCATGTTACGGACTTAAGTGAGAATTGCGTGATTATCTGACGTTGGGTGGCTGTGAAGGTGTGTCCCAGGTCTCTTTCCCATTGTTGGAAAAAAGGTAAGTTGGGTGCTTCGTCGGGAGTGTTGATTAGCGTGTACGTTTTGGACAAGACCTGAGTGAGTGTTCCTACTCCCGAACAGTAGCCTTCAAGTGTAGATAGTTCTCGAACAAACCGATATGGTTCTGGTAGGGAATGTAAAAAATGGTGCAGCTGTATTGCTTCCCAAAATGGGATCTGAAATTGTCCCTGCGGCTCTGTCAGTTCTTGTAGTGAGGGCCAACCATTTGTCTTCGCAAAATGAGAGACAGTGGTGAGACTCTTACCTCGCAAGGCCTGGAATGAGGCCGTCCCCAGGCCCGGGGGGAATGCTGGGTTTCCTAAAATCGGTAGAAGTGGCGATTCTGAGGTGGTGAGAGCCATTCGAAAAGCCACCTGATGGCTTATTCGTAGAGTGTTGCCTATTGTGACGTGTGATTTCGTCAAGGGCAACAAGGAGTCAAAACACCACAGGGCGCCCTGCAGGGGGATTGGAACCTGTGACTGTTCTATTTGTACCCATAATTTCTTACTAGCGTGTCTCCCCCAGTCTATGATTCTGCCTAGGTGGACCGCCCTATAGTAGTTTCTGATATCCGGCAGAGCTAGTCCCCCCATGTGTTTAGGGAGTGTCAGGTAGCGTCTTGCAATGCGAGGCTTCTTTTTGGCCCAGATAAAATTTATGAATAGGGAATGTACTTGCCGAAAATAGTTGCTAGGTATGTGTATCGGTAGGGCTTGGAGTAGGTAGAGAAACTTCGGAAGGATGCTCATTTTAAGCAGATTACACCTGCCAAACCATGAGTGAAAGCCCTCCGACCATCTCTCCAGCAGTGATTTAGCTGTCGTCAACAGGCGTGGGAAGTTGAGGTCAAATGTGTGTCGCGCCTGCTTTGGGATTTGGGTGCCTAGGTATCCAAGGGCTTTATCCGACCACCTAAATCTGAAGCTGGATTTTAGTGAAGACAAGGTGTCCCGATTCATATTAAGTCCCATCGCCGCTGACTTTTCAAAGTTTATCTTTAGGTTAGCTAATTTGCCGTATTTTTCAAATTCCCGCATCAGATTGGGCAGGGATATCACAGGATTGGCGAGTGTAAACAGAAGGTCGTCTGCATATGCCGACACCTTCTGTTGTGTGTTCCCAGTCACCAAGCCCGCCACGTCCCGGCTTCTTCTAATCGAGCATAGAAACGGTTCCAGTGCCAGCGCGAACAGGAGTGGCGACAGAGGGCAGCCCTGTCGCGTACCGTTCGCTATGGCAAAGGGGTCTGACAACAGACCGTTTACTTTCACTTGGGCTGTTGGGTGTAAGTATAACTTAGCTATCCAATTCGTCATTGTTTCCCCTAACCCTATGTGTTGTAAAACTGTCTGCATAAATTTCCAACATACCCGATCGAACGCCTTTTCGGCGTCCGTACTCAGGAATACGCACGGTGTCTTAGTGGTGTTGGCTAGGTGAAGCAAATTTAGGGCTTTCGTGGTATTATCCCTAGCTTCTCTGGATGGGATGAACCCCACCTGGTCCAGGTGGACCAGCTCTTCCATGTGTACCGACAGCCTGTTTGCCAAGATTTTGGCAAAGACCTTCAGGTCCAAGTTGAGAAGGGATATCGGCCTGTAACTACTACACGCCGATGGGTCTTTGCCCTCTTTTGGGATTACTGAAACATGTGCCCGGAGCATGTCTCGTGGTAGGGGCTTGTTTGAGTTCGAGGCATTGAATAATTTCGCCATGTAGGGGTTAAGGATCGGAAGAAATGTCTGGTAGTATCGCAGTGTAAAGCCATCCGGACCGGGGGCTTTACCGGGCTTCATCGTGCTCAGCGCTACCTGAATTTCCTCCTGGGTGATGGGGCTTTCCAGCTCCAATCCTACCTCCCTTGGGAGCCTCGGCATCAATGAGGCTGTTATGTATTCCTCCATGTCTGTTTGGTGAATGTTCTGGGTGGGCAAATTATAAAGTGTCGAATAAAACTCTTTGAATGCTTGTGCGATCTGGTGTGCCAAGTGGAGTTTGGTCCCTGAGGTGGAAGTTATTTGTGGGATATAGGTAGACGTTCTATGTCCCTTAGTGGAGTTAGCTAATAACTTGCCACATTTATTGGCCTGTTCATAGCTAATCCTCCGACCCCGTTGGATCGCTGCCTTGGCCTTATATTGCAGCAGATTCACCAGTTGCAGGCGGATGGAGTTAAGTTCTTTTTCTAGTGCGGGGGAGGGGTTTCGTTTATGGAGTGTCTCCGTCTGGTGCATTCTATCTAATAGGAGTTTTAGTTGGTGTTCCCTTTCTCGTTTAATCCTGGTCCCATGTTTAATGAATATCCCCCTAATTACTGTCTTATGTGCCTCCCATAATGTCCCAGGGTCACAGTCGTCTTGGTCATTGGTGCGAAAGGATAATCTATCTTACGTGGTCTGCCTCTGTGAGGTATTTGCTTTGGGGAGGGGGCGTGATCTTTTTCTTGAATTGAGGTAGGCGGACGTTGACCACTTAGACGACGTTATATTCCGGTTCCGTCGCTAGGTTGCCCCAGCCTCCTAATCGATACTTGTCCGGTTATTTACACCGTTCAATAATCGATTGAGGTGATTCCCTGTATCTTGCAGATGGATATAGGGTGTTTATTGAAGGTGGAGTCCC
>BLSH010466890.1:6741-17261 GCA_018402905.1 Glandirana rugosa | reverse complement strand
TCCGTAACAGTCGGTGGGTTAGATGATAGCGGACATGAACAAGACCGGAGTGGTTAATAATTCCCCGTAAGTCCGGATGGTATATGGCCACTTCCAAGATAACGGATGGACTCCTTCCACAAAGGGAGAGCTTCCAGCTGTTGGTGTGAGCGGTGCATTTCTTGCACCAAAATAAAAAGTCCGCCTACGTTGGTGTTTTCAAAAAAAAAAAAAGGTATTAATTGGTATTAATAAATACTTACATAGGGCTACATAGTACATTTGCGGGCACAATGAGGAGAGCAAATAAGGGACGTGGTCATGGTGCTGCTGGTGATGCTGGTGCTGCTGGTGTTGGTGAACCTCCTGTTGGAAGGAGAGGACGTGGTCGAGGTGTGCCAGCTACACGCAAAAGGGAAACACCTTCCTCAGGTAGGCAATAGAACCTTCACCGGTATATGGTAGGCCTGAATGCCCCTTAATAATTGGTGAGGCCAGAACAAGTACAGGCGATAGTAGATTGGGTGGCTGACAATGCCTTCAGTTCCTTCACATTGTCTCCCTCCCGGTCCCTTGATGAAAGCTCAGAGTTGGCACCTGAACCCCATGGTCATCTGTCTTTCACCTCAGCCCCTTGTAAATTAGCCAAGCAGTCTGAGCCCCAAGTCCTGCAAGAGACTCTTATGCTTTTTGATGACTCTCCTGGTGTGCTTTCCGTGGGACATCCATATAGCGCTGCTCCAGAAGTGGAAGACATTGAGTGCACCGATGCCCAACTTCTTCTGTTGCAGGATGAGGACATGGAAACACCAGTGCAGCACATCTCTGATGATGACGAAACACAGGTGCCAACTGCTGCAGCTTGCCTCAGTGTGCAGACTGACAAGGAGGGCAGTGGTGAAGGGTGGGTGGAAGATGATGCGGAGGATGATGAGGTCCTAGACCCCACATGGAATGAGGGTCATGCGAGTGACGTGTGCAGTTTGGAGGAAGAGGTGGTGGTCGCACAGCGGCACCAGCACAGCAAAAGAGGAAGCAGGTTGCAAAAGCCGAGCGAGCGTCCCCTAGACAGTAGGCCTGCTACTACCCACCGCACCCAGGGACCTAGTACACCAAAGAGAATCACACATCATCAAATAGCATGTACATACCAAGAATTATACCCCAAAATAAGTTCTATTGAGGAAATGGTAAAAAAAGAAGTATTACCTATGGTTTTAGTAGTGTCCACCGAGGAGAGCATTGGTCCAGGTAGCAGGCAGGGATGTGCTTAGTGACGGCAATAGTAGTTATCCAGGCAGTAGGCAGAAATATTGTCTATAGTTAGTACAAGGACATTATCAGCACAGCCAAAGCATTTGTCCATAGGAATTGTCCAGACAGACAGCCAGTACAGCCATAATATTGGTCCTGGTGCATTGTTATCTGCAGTCACTCATTGTACAGCTCTCCAGCCCTTCAAAACATACTGCCTCTTGCTACAGCTAATTACTTCCATAGTCCAGGTAGCAGGCAGAGGTGTGGTCAGGTCATGCAGCAAGCAGAGGCATGATGGCAGTAAATCAGCAGCAGGCTGAGGGCCTCATTCAGGTAAGACCTGTGCACAGGGGTAGAGGCTTTTCTGACCCTTCGCTTTGAAGCCTCTGGGCAACCAGTCCCTAATCTGGAAATTACAAAAACCGGAGTAAACAAAAAAAATGTTTTCTCCATCCAGAAAAACAATTCTGGTGCCCCTCACATATGTGAGACCCCGTGTACTACAGTAGCAGGGAAACAGAGCAGTTCAAGTGGTAGGCAAAAGCATAATCGATAACAGGCCAGGGTCAGTTGACGTGCAAGCAGTCCAAATGGTAGGCAGAAGCGTAGTTGATAAAACAGGCCAGGGTCAGTGCGCGTACAAGCAGTCCAAACAGTGGGCATAAGCATAGTTGATAAAACAGGCCAGGATCGGTTCACATGCAAGCAGTCCAAACGTTAGGCAGAAGCATAGTGGAAAACCAGGCCAGGGTCAGTTCACGTGGAAGGAAGTGGCATGGTTATTTGGGGAAGCATGGAAAATGGTCAGCACAAATTATGAAAATTGGGCAATATATGGGCTAATATTTTATGGATGTGTGGTACACTCTGAAGCATTCACCAATGCAAAGGCCAGGTTCAGAAGGACACTGGGGACAATGGAAGCTGGTATCTCTGCGGAATCCTCTTTTGCTGCATACTCGGCATCTTTTTTGGCGTCTTGGCCTGTTTCAGATGGAGGAATGTTGTCCGAGAAGTGGCGCTCATGAAGTCGGCTAACTGCATCAGAGCAAAGGTTTTCTGGGGGGGGGGGGGGTCTTTCTGCATAAATGAGGGACGTGACAACTTCTTCTACGAATTTTAGGAAGGTGGCTGGGTTTTCTGTGGATTTAGTGAAGATTTTTTAGGCGTTATACATGGCCAAATGAATTAGATAAAGTGCTATTTTCTTGTACCAGAACCGGGACCTCCTTATTGCCAAATAGAATCATTTGGTCATTGAAATCCACCCCCCCCCATGTAGTGATTGTAATCTTGGACGCAGGTTGGCTTTTCAATGAGACCTCTTCTTCTCTGATCCTCGAATGTGGTGCCATCATGGATGGTGGGCATCATGTGCCCGTTTTGGTTATCCTTCCACCTCAAGGCCAGCACTTGGTTGCATCGCAACGTTGCTCTTTCCCCCTTTCGCAATTTCTTGTTCACTATAGATTGTGGGAAGCCCTTCCTATTCTTTCTTATGGTTTCGCAGGCCAGGGTTTTAACAATATAAAGATGCTTGAAAAGGGGCAAACAGGTGTAAAAATTGTCCAGATATATATGGTATCCTTTGTTGAGCAGTGGGTAGGCCAGGTCCCATACAATTTTACCAGATGTGCCCATGTAGGTCGGGCACTCAGGGGGCTGGAGCTGGGAATCTCTTCCTTCATATATGCGGAATGCATACAGATATCCAGTGGCTCTCTCACAAAGTTTAGATAATTTAACTCCATATTTGCTAGGAATATACTGCTTTATTCCTAGCTGGCCTGAAAAGGGTACCAGGGACTCATCCACACAAATATGCTGCTCGAGTTCTGAAAATCGTTGGGAAAAGAAGTTTGAGTGGCCAAATGTTATTTAATTTATTGTAATTTGGATGATTACGGGGAGGGCACTGAGTGTTGTCACTGAAATGAAGGAATCTCATTATCGTTTTGTATCAAGACCTGGACATTATGGAAGAATAAATGGCCATGTGGTGGATGGGGTGGGTGGACCAGTAGGTATTTGGTTCATTTTTTTTTTTTGTAATCCCCATGTTTATGGTGAGGCCCATAAACACTTTGAACTCTTCCAATGTCACATCTCTCCATTCAAATGGGCGAGCATATGATGATTGGGTGTTGTTTGAAATAAATTGCTGGGCATATAAATTGGTCTGGTCCACGATAAGCTAAGTAAAGTGTTGGGCAAAAATAGAGAAAAAAAAAAAAATTTCTTTGAAATTTTGGATATTGACCTACATGCCTGGCTGTGTGGTGAAAGGGGGAATTATTGCTCATCCCAAGGCAGCCATGTTGGGTTGGCAAGACCATCTGGGAGATGTGTAGCAGCCCTGGCTCTTGGGGGATGTGGTTCTCCAGTACTGGTACTTGGGAGTGATGTGGCAGCGCTGGTACTGGTCATTTGTTCCTGGGGCCTATCGCTGGTGGCAGCGCTGGTACTGGGCCTTGGAATGTGTTCCTGGTTGCTAGTGACAGCGCTGGTACTTGGCCTGGCAATGTGATCCCGGTTGCTGGCGGCTGCCTGGTTTCCAAAGTGCCGTGCCCTTTTAGGAGGGACCCATTCTTCCTCTGATTCATTTTCTGATCCGCTGCTGCCAATTAGTTCAAATGCAGAATCTGTTTCGGAATCAGAATAGGTATCCGATTCTGATGAGAGCTCCCCGTTGCTCTCATCAGTCATTGAGAGAATCTGGAATGCCTCCTCACTGGTATAAACTCGTTTGGACATGGCTGTGCGACGGGTGGCAAGTGACGGTAGCTGATGGACTGTGCGACAGGTGGCAGGTGATGGTCACTGATGGGCTGTGCTATGAATGGCAGGTGAGGTTCACTGATGGGCTGTGGGATGGATGGCAGGTGACTTTCACTTATAGGTAATGATGGTCACTGGCGGGTAATTGGCGATGGTCACTGACGGGTGACAGGCGGTGGTCACAGATGGGTGACGGATGACAGGCGGTCACTGATGGGTGACGGGTGACAGGTGGTGGTCACTGATGGGTGATGAATGACAGGTGGTGGTCACTGATGGGTGACAGGTGGTGGTCACTAATGTGTGATGAGTGTCTGGCAGTGGTCACTGATGAGTGTCTGGCGGTGGTCTCTGATGAGTGACAGGTGGTGGTCACTGATGAGAGACAGGTGGTGGTCACTGATGGGTGACAGGCGGTGGTCACTGATGGGTGACGGGTAACTGGTGGTGGTCACTGATGGGTGACTGGTGGTGGTCACTGATTGGTGACAGATGACAGGTGGTGGTCACTGATGGGTAACAGGTGGTGGTCACTGATGGGTGACGGATGACAGGTGGTGGTCACTGATGGGTGACAGGCGGTGGTCACTGATGTGTGATGGGTATCTGGCGGTGGACACTGATGAGTGACGGGTGACAGGTGGTGGTCACTGATGGGTGGCAGGCGGTGATCACTGATGGGTGACAGGTGGTGGTCACTGATGGGTGGCAGGCGGTGATCACTGATGGGTGACAGGTGATGGTCACTGATGGGTGACAGGTGATGGTCACTGATGGGTGACAGACGGTGGTCACTGATGGGTGACAGGTGGTTGTCGGTGACGGGTTACAGGTGGTGGTCACTGATGGATGAGGGGTGGTCACTGATGGGTGACAGCTGGTGGTCACTGATAGGTGACAGGCCATGGTCACTAATGGGTGACAGGTGCACTAAAGGTCACTGATGACAGGTGCACTTTATTGGGACAGATGTGGTGACTGTTGGGCGACAGGTGCAATGGGGCGCAGGGGTAATGTGGCAGGTGCTTGTACAGTACAGACAGATCAGTAACTCACTGACCCAGGCTCTCCTCTCCTCACACTGGAAACAGTGTGTGAGGAGAGAAGAGCTGGTAACAGATAGGTACCACTCTGTGTTTACATTTGTGATCGGCTGTGAATGGATTACAGCTGATCACATGGTAACAGCCGCTGGCCAATGGCTGTTTTCGACTGTTGATGGCAGGCAATGTTCCCGGGAACACGCCGCCACCCACATACACTTGCAGTGCGCTCCCGATCGCGCATGCGCCGTGTAAATGGGGGAAGTACCACTTTGTGATCAGCGGTGACTTTGTCACAGCCGATCACGTGGTAATCAGCCGTGCCCAATGGCTGTTCACCCTCGTAGGTGACGAGCTGTGTCCCGGGGACACGCCACCACCAACCGAGCCGGGATGCACGTGCCCGACCGCGTGCAATCCCGGCTTAAAGGGCTCACGTCATATGATGTCCGCCCGGAACGAGAGCCGTACCGCTCCGCTGTCATATGACGGTGGACGGGCGGCAAGCAAGTAATGGAAGAAGTAGGAAAATGGGTGGAAATAAAACAAGAGGTAGTATAGTAATGGGGAGGTGTGTTCCAGCTAGGTAAACACACCCTATTCTGTAATGCAGTAAGGGAGTGCATGATGGGATATAAAGTTTCCTAAGGAATCTAAAGGAATTGATGGAATCCGTAAACATTTTTTTAAATTTTGAACAGAAGGGTGAGCACATTGGGATGAATTGGGGTATCCAATAAACAACATATACAGCAGCGCTCAGCCCAGTGTCAAAGTGACACAATCCTAAATATATTAGATGCAGGTTTGAGATCTTTATCTTTGTTTTTTAGAGCCCACCTGCAAATGTGAGCTTGGCATTTAAGATAAATATGGGTATTTCCTTAAAGAAAATAAATAACAAAGGCATTAAAACACCAAGTGGTCCATCTAAGTTGCCATCTTCTATGGGGTTGAATTACTAAAACTGGAGAGTGCTAAATTGGGTGCAGCTGTGCATGGTAGCCAATCAGCTTCTAACTTCAGCTTGTTCAATTAAGCTTTGACAAATAAAAATAGCAGCTGGTTGGTTGGTTTCTAAGCAGAGCTGAACCAGATTATGCACTCTCCAGTTTTAACAAATTAACCCCTATGCCTCTATGTGAATTATGTTCGATTTTTCAAAATGTTAGAGTGCGTCTGAGGCTGGGTTCACACTAGTGCGAATTTGATGCAGATTCCCTGCATCCAATTCGCAATAGCAGGAGATTTTGACCGTCTCTTTGTGGAACCGGTTCACACATCTCCGATGCGGCTCCAGTGCAAATTTGCACAGGAGCCCTATGCGTCTTTCAGTCCAGTTTAGGTTTGAATTCAGCCCAAAATTCGGGCTGAAATTGGACCTGAAACGGTGAATGGAGATGCACAGGACCCCTACTGGGAGCCGTATGCGGCAATAATGTGAACTCAGCCTAAAGCCAAAACCTTTTTTTAGTGCTCTTCTTTATCATGTTTTGGATTGTGCAGGGAAGTTTTAAAATTCTTGCAGGATTTATATTGCTCTTTGTGCTTTTGCTGGGGAGATTCGCCATCTCTATTATTAAAGTCTCAGAGACAGAAAATTAAGGGAATTCCAAAATGTTATAGCTGTTCCTAGAACAGGAAATGAGGAGGCAATCTGGACAACTGTTTCTGTGGTAACTGTCTAAAAGGATGTTCCCCGTGACTTAACAGCGATTTCTCTAACCCTCTGAAGCCTCGTACACATGATGCGACGGACGTCCAAAATCGTATGTCGGCTGTTGTGTCTCGCATACTGACGTGCACTAAGCAATCATATGACCAAGCCTAACGTGGTGATGTGTTATGAGCATATAAAGAGGAAGTTCAGGTGCATGTGATTTGTGAATTAAGTACGTAGGTTTACACGAACGGATACTTCTGGGCATTCCTGACTTCTGAGCAGGTGTGTTTTGCACAGTATAACTTGTTGGACCAACGGTACAACATTCGTACGACCGCTTGTTGTACAACAAAAAGTTTTCTAGTCTGCTTTTCCAACTTCTGTTGTACGACTGTCGCGTGTACTAACGGTCGGATGATCGTACAACAAGCTGTTGTACGACCGCTTTCATACGACCAATGCACCGCGTGTACGAGGCTTTAGACAGCTAATGAAGGGAAATCTTCCCAGTGAGATACAGCAAACGACAAAAAGACATAGTACCTCCAAAAACAGAATAAAAAAGCAAGATAAAAATGAGATTGTGTTCTCTTTTTGCTAGAAAACAAAAAACTATTTTGACTTTGGATATACTTGAAAATACAAAATGGTAATAATAATGGTGGAATGGTAAAACAAGTGTAAAAACATGTGGTTGCATGACTTGATTTGCATGTTTTTGTTTTTTTTTTCAGAAATTGGACAGACATGCGATGCACCACCAGACATACCATTTGGAGACATCACAGAAATAAAACGAAAGACCTATCAATCAGGTTCTTCTGTAAGATACAAGTGTGCAAATTATTATAAGCTTGAAGGAAAACAGGTCATTACATGTAAAGATGGAGAATGGGAAAAGGAGCCAGTCTGTCGAGGTATGGGGATTTCAGTATTTATGGAGCGTTTCTCACACACTTTGGTTTTCTAAGACAGGTGCATGTATATATTATTCTACTAATAATTTAAGTCTGATGTCGCACAGTATACGATAACATACATACCAAATATCTAATTCTGGATGCAATGCCCCTTTGTATATTTTGTGTGTAAGGTTGGGTGCACACTATTGCGAATTGGATGCGGGTTAGCCGCATCCAATTCACAATAGCAGGAGATTTTGACCAGCTCTCTATGGAGCCTGTTCACATATGTCCGATGTGGCTCCAGTGCGAATTTTCACAGGAGCCTGTGCATCCTTTGGTCTGTTTCAGGTCCAAATTCAGACTGAAATGGTGAATGGGGATGCACGGGACCGCTGCTGTGATCCACATCAATATTAGGTGGGAACCCAGCCTAAATGTTGTTTTAGTATGCACTAGTTTACAGAATAGCACATTTTCAACTGCTTTGCCTACAAAAATTATTTGTCTATAAAAAAATACCGGGACTATATTTTGTTCTTATAATATGCAAATAAATGGACAAAAATGCACCTCTAGTTTAATGTATAATGTATTTAGTATATTTAACCCAATTATAAATATTGTCACTATATTATTCTCTCCTATTGATCCTGAGTGCAAGCGCACTACATATTTAGGTTTTGATACATAAGTCTGCTCTTTAAGGTCCAAAACAAGGGCATGTGTTTTTCTGGATAGTGGGCATTTTCTTGTACAATGGCAGTAATTCACTGACTGGCTCAAGGTGACATTATTGCACAGTAGGGCCATTGCAACTGGGTTAAATAAAAAAGATCAGATTGCGTCAACTTAATAAAAAAAAAAATGTCTAGTCCAAAAATTGTGCATACTTGAAAAATAGTGACAACTTAAGATACACATTACTGGTAACAGGCATTAGCCAACCATTATAGCCCATCAATTCAGAATTTAAAATAAAATGACAGTCCTAAAATTATTTTTCTACTTCTGGAATGATCAGGAATACCTAATATGTAATACTGTATGTAAACATTTATACTTGCACACTTAGGCTCCATGCACACTGTTTTTGGTCGTTTTGGCGTTTTTTTTTAACAGCCCAAAAACGCCACTTTATTTTATCCTATGTGTCCATGCACACATGGTCGTTTATTGTCTTTTATCAGCAGTGGCGTTTTTGGGCTGTTATCTGAACGCCCTGAATTGGCGTTCAAAAGTCGTTATCCTGACCACAAAAAACGCCAGACGCCGGTAAAAGCCGGTAAACGCCGGCGTCTATCGGCGTCTGGCGTTTTTTGCAGTCCTCAATGGAAGCCAATGAAGTAAAAAAAAAAAACGCTAGCGCCGAAAAACGCCGCTAAACGCTGCTTACAAAACACTGCAAATAGAACGTTTTGTGAGCAGCGCCTCCTGCCTGACGCTGAAAGAGCCCTATAGCGTCCAGTGTGCATGGAGCCTTATCCTCACTGTTTATGGGTGTGTGCACTTGTGGGGAGTGATAGTGTTTTATTTTCTATTTATTCATTGTTTTCTTAAATGTTGATTGTTTTATTTGTATATTTTTTTACACATGTTTTATGTTTTTTTACTTTGCTACTATATTAACTGAAAACGAACCTGCTGTTAGCACTGTTGCTGTGTCCAAGGTTTGATGGTGCTGATCCTTTGATCACTAACCACTCAGAATGGTTACCGATTAAAACTTGGGGTCTCTCCATGCCACTCTATGGCTCCGCCCTGTTGCTATGAGTGATGTCCAGCTGGTTTAACCACGTCCTGCCCGCCCGTAATGTGCGAGGGGCCGGTGTAGGCAAAGCAACATACCCATACAGCGCTGTCTACTTCCTGGTTTAGGGTGCGTGATTGTACACAGCGGGAGCCTGTCAGCAATTCCCAGCCAATGAATCACAGCCCAGAGCTCTGTGTTGATAAACACAGAGCTCTGTACAGAGGGAGTGATCTAGTAGTAAAAGCAGCACATTTTACACTCTTTGCATATATTTAAGCACACATTTAACCGTTTGATTGCCCTAGATGTTAATCCCTTTCCAGCCAGTGTCATTAGTACAGTGACAGTAGACTTATCACTGATCACTGTATGGTGATGTCAGTGGCAATTAGTCAGTTCCCCCCAGCATCAGTTAACATCAGATTGCCTGCCACACTATCGCAGTCCCATTATAAGTAGCTGATCACCGCTGTTCGTAGTTTAAAAAAAAATAAAAAATATAAATTCCAGTATATATACCATAGTCTGTATGTATGAAGAAATGTGATTTATTTTTTTAATTTTTATTGGATATGTTTTATAACAGAAAGTATAAAAATGACTTACCATAAAATCCATTTCTCTGAGTTCATTGACAGATACAGTGTTCCATTATTCATTACCATAGGGTTATATCACTCCCTACAGGAGTAGGACACTAGGCAGAAAAAAAGACTTGACTACGCTTATGGGCAGTCCTAGGTGACAGTGGCGGCTGGCGAAGTTTTTGGATGGGGGGGGCCAGGCCCCGCCCTTCCTTTTGACCCCTCCTACTTCTAATAAGCCCCGTCCCTTGCAGCCAGTGACACAGGTGGGGGCAGTTTGCAGCCAGTGACACAGGAGGGGCAGTTTGCAGCCAGTGACACAAGTGGGGGCAGTTTGCAGCCAGTGACGCAGGAGGGGCAGTTTGCAGCCAGTGACACAGGTGGAGGCAGTTTGCAGGCAGTGACACAGGAGGGGCAGTTTGCAGCCAGTGACATAGGTGGGGGCAGTTTGCAGCCAGTGACACAGGAGGGGCAGTTTGCAGCCAGTGACACAGGTGGAGGCAGTTTGCAGGCAGTGACACAGGAGGGGCAGTTTGCACCGACGTTTGACGGGGAGGACAC
>BLSH010466887.1:205186-215911 GCA_018402905.1 Glandirana rugosa | reverse complement strand
TTTTGACTGTGATCTGCTTTCAGCCATGTTTGGTGTGTCTGAAGGATCCTGTGAGTCAGTCATATTGTTTGAGGCTGGGGACTGTGACCTTAGTAGAAACCGCTCCATAGACTGATGAGGGTGGGGTTGGGGTAGTGGATTGTATCCCCTGTATGAATGTTTCTGGAAGCCAATCTTGCCCATGTAACTTTCAATGTCCCAGGGTAGGAAACAATATAGCCCCCTGTAGAACTTGTGCTAATGGTGCAGAGTGGGGGCTTAAGATAGCGAGGTGGGTCTTTACATCTGGAACATCATGTATTTGTCATCTTTGTTATAAAGTTCTCCTCTCCCCCCTGGGGGGTGTTATGCTACATATCATCCATGGAATCGAAAGGACATACTGTGAGATTTGGTGTGTTCAGGGCATTGGAGACAGTGGTGGTGTTACTGGAAAGCGTGGCTGTGAGGCTCCTCAAGTTGGTAGCTACTTATAGGCCTCGATAGGCACCGGGTGAAGTGGGCCTTTTGTTTGATCCCCTGTGGCCCTTATGTGTGTCTTCAATTAGTTGTTGAGGGATGGAGACACCTTGGGGACTGTTTGGCATGTGTCTGAGGCCGGTTTGAGATGTTGGGTGTATCAAGATGGCGTCGGCCTAGGTCTGATATGGGGCCTCGGACTCAAGTGGGCCTCTGTGCCCGAACGGGCGGCACCGCTCTCCTCTGCAGGTACTATAAAGGCCCCCCAGGCTTCCAAGCCGGTTCCCAGGGGCCTCCGGGTGCGGGTGTGCTTATGAATAAGGGAGGGCCTGCGCTATACTGGGTATATGGGAGTCTCGCCTTTCCCTCTCTCCGACTGCGCCTGCTTCTTTTTTCTCCTTTTTTCTTTTTTCTTGGTTCTCGCTGTTATGGCTGATGTCTATCAGGGTGTCCTATCCCTTCCAGGCAGTGGGAGGGGGAGCGGTGCTCCGAGAGCACTATCGCGCGGCTCGGCGTCTGTAGGCCGCAAAGCCGCGGCCTCGATTTTCGAGTGCCCGGGTGCTGGCCACCTATCTGCGCGATCTTGGGCTCTAAATGTAGCTGGTGAGGGTGGTAGTGCAGATGTAGTGGCTGCTTTGCTCACCTCGCTCTCCCAAGAAAGGATTGTTGCAGATTGTGCTGTGCTCTAGCGGAGCTCCTAGAGCACACGTCCACTCTCTTCGGCTTCCGGTCACGCCCCCCCTCCCCTGCGGTTTTTATTTTTTGCGCTACAAATAAAAAAAGACCGAAAATTTTGGAAAAAAAAAAAAATTTCTATTTTTGTCACAAAACTTTGTAAATAAGTAAATTTTCTCCATCACTGGTGGGCACTGATGAGGCTACACTGACGGGCACTAATGTGGCAGTACTGATTGGCACTAATGAGGCGGCACTGATGATGAGGCACTTATATGCAGCGATGATGAGCACTGTTAGGAGGCACTGATAAGCAGCACTGACGGGTACTGAGAGGTGACACTGATATACAGCACTGACGGGCACTGATATGCAGCACTGACGGACACTGCTAAGCGGCACTGATGGGCACTAATAGATAGCACTGATTGGCACTCATAGGCAGCACTGGGCACTGATAGGTGGCACTGATGGGCACTGATAGGTGGCACTGGTAGGTGGCAATGGTGGGCACTGATATGTGGCACTGGTATGCATTGATAGGGGCACTGGTGGGCACTGATAGGGGCACTGGTGGGCATATACACTGATAGGGGGCTCATTCCCTGGTGGTCTAGGGTGGCATCTGAAGGTGGCACTGTGTGCCATCCACACTGGGCACAATGTCACTTACTTGGTGGTCTAGGGGGGTCTCCCTGGTGGTCCAGATTGGCTCCCTGGTCGGCTCCCTGGTGGTCCTGGGTGGGCACATTCATGGTGGTCCCTGGGCAGGATCCCTGGTGGTCTTGGGTGGCGATCCGAGGGAGGGCTGTGCTGATAAATCATCAGCACAAACCCTCCCTGTCAGGGATGCAGCCGATCGGCTCTTCACTCATCAGGTCTGCAGACCTGAGTACAGAAAAGCCGATAAACGGCTTTCCTGTGTTACACTGTGACCAGCCGTGATTGGTCACGGCTGGTCACATAGTAAAGTGCTTCGGATCAAAGCGCTTTACCGAGATCGGTATTGCGGGGGATCAGACTGACCTCTCACACCACGATCGCCGTGATGTGCGCCCCCCCGGGCGTGGCGGCTTGTTATCCTGAGGACGTCATATGACGTCCAGTCAGGATAAATTAAGCCACTTCCCGGCCGTCATTTTGCATACGGCGGTCAGGAAGTGGTTACTGACTGGCCTCATTTAAAGTCCCAATTTTTCCTCTCCTTGTACTCACCCAATGTAACCTATTTACATGAATGGGGCACGCTGTATGCAATGCATTCTGAAGGTTAAAGTGGGTGATGAGGAGGCGGCATATTGCAAGTGTCCTCCGAAAAGCGATCCAACGTAAATTGCTTACTTCTTTAAGGGCTTGTTTACACTCGCTTCAAAACAGGGCGTCACACATGCTTTGTTAAAGCTCTGTGAACGCCAGTCAAAGCTCCTGTCACTAAATGAAATGGTTGGCTTACAGCCCTGCTTACACCTTGTGTTGGCTTGGCTTTGCTTCGGCTTTGCGTCAAAAAGTATACCCCAGGCAGCTTTAGCCAGGCTTCAAAGCCTCTTCAATGCCTCCATAGAACTCGCTTGAAGCACCTTCCACTTTTCAGAGGCTTTAATTCAGCTTTAGATTTGCTTTGTTTTGGAGAAATTGTAGGTGTGAGATATCAACCAACACACAGGGCATCAGCAAGCTTCAACAAAGCGTCAAAAGAGCCTCATTGAAGCACCACCAAAGCCTCATTGAAGTACCACCACAGCCTCAAAAACCCATCATAAAAGCTTGTTGTAGCAGTAGGGGCTTTAATGTGCATTGAAGCCAAAGCAAGTGTAAACTAGCCCTTACACTGCGGTTCGTTTTTAGGCGCACAAGTGTGCAGTATATTACCCAGTTTTTTGCACCAAGTAAAGAAATACCCCGCATGCCAAGCCTTAGGCCTGCGTTTGCCTACGTGGTAGGGTTGCCACCTTTTCTTCAAGCCAAACCCGAACACTAAGGCCCCTTTCACACTGGGACCGCCCGCTCGTCAGCGGTAAACTGCCGCCAATTTAGCGGCGATCTACCGCTGTAATAGCACCGATATGGCGCCGCTGTTCGGGCGGCAGCACGGCACTTTTAACCCCCCCACAAGGGGTTAAACAGGGGTAAAAAGTGGCGGCGCTTGACACTCCTGGAGCGGTGTACAGCCGCTTTGGGAGCGCTGCCCATTCAATCCAATGGCAGGGGCGGTGGAGCTCCTCACATTCCTGAAAAATGATGCTTGCAGGAGTTTAATTTTACTCCCACAGGCGCACCGCCCTGAGCCGCCTCAGTGTGAAAGGACACACTGGGTTTAATGGGGAGACGCTTTACAGGTGCTATTTTTAGCGCAATAGCGCCTGTAAAGCGCCCCAGTGTGAAAGGGGTCTAAGGGCCCTTTCAGATGGGGTTTCTGATCAGGTCAGCCTGACAGTTTTTCAGGTGGACCTGATCAGACGCCCCATTCACATCTATGGAGCGGCAGATGTCAACATTGACATGTCCAATGACACCCGCTGCTATCCGATCATATCCGTGAAATCCAGACGGATGGAGGTCCTATTTTCCATATGTGTAGTGGATCGGATCGGATGAAAATGGACAGGTGGTCTGTTTTCATCTGATCTCCCCAAAGAGGAGAGCGTGGCTCTGACAGGTCTCTGCACAGTGAGTGGAGATGGACCTGTCACCCGCCTGCCGGGTGGGGATCAATGGATCGATCCCTCAACAAAACAGAGTCCACCGGACAGAAAGCCTGTATGAAAGAGCCCACTAGTGCACTGCACTGCGCTTGCTTAACAGCTCAACCCATTCAACACAATTGGGCTGTGCTGCAAACGTGTGCAATGCACATGGCTACAGCACAGCGGTATGGGATTTTAGGAGTTAAAAACAAGTGGTAAGGAGAAAACAACGCTTCTTCACCACCTGTCAAATACGTCTAAAAAAAAGATTCACTTCGTTTACACTTATGATTGGGGGACAGTAAAAATTAGAGGTTGAGCTGTGTTTTTACTGCTACCCAACTGTTCCTCTTAAACTGCAAAGGCAGCAGAGGGGGGGATGTACACACGCAATAGCCAAAATGCTTTGCATCACAGAGCAGCAATGCCTGCTGAACGTGGCCCATCTAAGTGAATGAGGGCTTCCTGCATCTATGTGCAATGCATTCAGTTGCGGGGTGCCATTGTGGGGTTTAAACAGGTGGTGAGGAGGTGATATAACTCCTCCTCACTGCCTGTTAAATGTCCTCTGAAGAGTGATCCAAACATGGATTGCTCTTCAGAGGGCACCATATGTGTAAATGAGCCCTAAGGGTATTCACCCATTGTAGTATATTCTGAGAAATCATCAGGGAACTGGGGACAGGAACAGGACTATTGCTGAGCCTAGGTTCAGACTAGTGCGATTGCATGCGATGTCTGAGCAATGTGAGTTCAGCCATACGCTTGTATGGCTGACCTCGCATTGGATTTGCACAGAAAAGGTGCGGGGACTTGTTTTTTTCACGCACTGGAATCGGATCGCATGGGGTGTTCTCACATCCGATTCCTATACAAATTCACAGTTTGCACTGCGATCTGTGAACTGTGTCATTAACTTTGTAATGCCACCCGCAGAAGTTCACAGAGGGCAGTGTGACCTGCCTGCGGGAGAGGTGCCATTCAGGAACCGGCGCTGGAATCGCACCGCTTCCCACATCGCTACAGTGTGATCCTAGGCTGAGCAAAAGCTCTTGTCTGCAGCAATTACAAAAAACTTTAAAACTTCTGCTCAGCTGGGGGCCAGGGGAAGGGAAAGGACTATTTAACCCTCTGGACTCAAGTGCTTACCTGCTGTGGAGATCCAGGCTGGACTGTGGCTTTATCTGCTCAGCTAGTGGTCAGGAAGGAACATGAAGAGTTAATATAATCACTCAGGCACAAGTCCTTATCTTTATTCAGCCATTCTGACAATCTTATCTGAGTCCCGACTTCCACTTCTATAGCGATCAGCTGGGAAATGTAATTGCCGGGAACCCAGCACAAGACAAGGATTACTCCGCCTGAGCCCGAAAATGATCAAATAGTCCCTGCCAGCTGATCCTATAGATGTGGAAGTCGGGACTCAGATAAGATTGGCAGAACGGCTGAATAAAGAAAAACGTCTGCCTGAGTGATTATATTAACTATTCAAGTTCGTTTCTGGCCACCAGCTGAGCAGATAGAACTCAGAGGCAGAGTGCAGGCTGAATCATGTGTCCGGGAGAGAGGAGGAAGGAGACCCGGGCACATGATTCAAAATCACTCTAAACCCCGAATCCTGTACAGGTGGCAACCCTACTACGTGGGGATGCGCATTCCTGTGCACCACGTTCAGTCAGTCCCACTCATGTCATTTGGGATGCAGGGGCTACAAGGAAACGACCACTGCTCCCTATTTACCATCTGTGTGGGTGCAAGTGCTTGTCCCCAAATGCACAGTGCGTATGGGGCCACATACCCGCACCGCTTTTAGATGGGTCCTAACAGACATCAAAGGGACTGCATGTAGTCAGGCCTGTACTGGCCATTGGGACTACCAGGAGTTTCCCAGTGGGTCGATGGTTGAGCGGGCAGGGACTCCCATACCCTGTCCAGCAATAAATAAATCCCCCAATGACCGCTGTGCAGCTGTTTAGAAAGACATCTTCTCTGGGCCCCCTGTGTAGAGCAGGGGCCGGGGGACAGAGCGCAGACTATTTCCTCACTTTTGGCGGATTAAACCGCAGCAGTGCACTACACTGGAGCCTTTGGGAGAGCTGTGGTGGATTAATCTGCCTAAAGCAGAAAGTGAGGAAATAGTCCGGGCTCTGTTCCCAGCCCCTGCTCTACACAGGGGGCCCGGAGAAGATGTCTTCTTAAACAGCTGCACAGCGGTCAGCGGGGGATTAATTTATTGCTGGACAGAGTATGGGAGTCCCTGCCCACTCACCTCGCCCCCAGGCTCACAGCTCCAGAGGAACCACCTGCACCTGTAGGTAGAGGAACTGCCCAGACCAGGTACTGGGGGGGAGTGGGGTGTGGGAACTAACATTGATGGGCACTGATCAGGCTGCATTAATGGACACTGGTGTGGCTTTACTGATAAAGCACTGGTGTGGCTGCACAAATGGGCACTGGTGTGGTTGTATAAATGGGCACTGGTGAGGCTGCATTAATGCGCACTGATGAGGCTGCATTATTGGGCACTGGTGTGGCTGCACTGATGGGCACTGGTGTGGCTGCGCTGATGGGCACTGGTGAGGCTGCATTAATGGGCATTGGTGAGGATGCATTAATGGGCACTGGTGTGGCTGTGCTGATGGGCACTGATCAGGCTGCATTAATGGGCACTAGTGTGGCTGCATTAATGGGCACAGGTGAGGCTGCATTAATGGGCACTGGTGTAGTTGGGTTGATGGGTACTAATCCGGCTGTATTAATTGGCACTGGTGAAGCTGCATCAATGGCCACTGATCAGGCTGCATTAATGGGCACTGGTGTGGCTGCATTAATGAGCACTGGTGAGGCTGCATTAATGGGCAATGATCAGGCTGCGCTGATGGGCACTGGTGTCACTGCATTAATGGGCAGTGGTGTGGCTGCATTAATATGCACTGGTCAGGCTGCATTAATGGGCACTGGTGAGGCTGAATTAATGGGCACTGTTGTGGCTGCATTAATGGGCACTGTTCAGGCTGCATTGATGGGCACTGGTGAGGCTGCATTAATGGGCACTGGTGTGGCTGCATTAATGGGCACTCATCAGGCTGTATTAATGGGCACTGGTGAGGCTGCATTAATGGGCACTGATGTGGCTATGCTGATGGACACTGGTGTGGCTGCATTAATGGGTACTGATCAGGCTGCATTAATGGGCACTAGTGTGGCTGCATTAATGGGCACTGGTGAGGCTACATTAATGGACACTGGTGTAGCTGGGATGATGGGTACTAATCCGGCTGTATTAATTGGCACTGGTGAAGCTGCGTCAATGGGCACCGATCAGGCTGCATTAATGGGCATTGGTGTGGCTGCATTAATGGGCACTGGTGTGGCTGTACTGATAAAGCACTGGGGTGGCTGCACGAATGGGCACTGGTGTGGTTGTATTAATGGGCACTGGTGAGGCTGCATTAATGCGCACTGGTGTGGCTGCACTAATGGGCACTGGTGTGGCTGCACTAATGGGCACTGGTGAGGCTGCATTAATGGGCATTGGTGAGGATGCATTAATGGGCACTGGTGTGGCTGCGCTGTTGGGCACGGTCAGGCTGTATTAATGGGCACTGGTGAGGCTGCATTAATGGGCACTGATGTGGCTATGCTGATGGACACTGGTGTGGCTGCATTAATGGGCATTGATCAGGCTGCATTAATGGGCACTAGTGTGGCTGCATTAATGGGCACTGGTGAGACTGCATTAATGGGCACTGGTGTAGCTGGGATGATGGGTACTAATCTGGCTGTATTAATTGGCACTGGTGAAGCTGCATCAATGGGCACCGATCAGGCTGCATTAATGGGCACTGGTGTGGCTGCACTGATGGGCACTGGTGTGTCTGCATTAATGGGCAGTGGTGTGGCTGCATTAATGGGCACTGGTGAGGCTGCATTAATGGGCACCGTTGTGGCTGCATTGATGGGCACTGGTGAGGCTGCATTAATGGGCACTGGTGTGGCTGCATTAATGGGCACTGGTGAGGCTGCATTAATGGGCACGGGTGAGGATGCATTAATGGGCACTGGTGAGGCTGCATTGATGGGCGCTGGTGAGGATGCATTAATGGGCACTGGTGAGGCTGCATTGATGGGCACTGGTGAGGCTGCATTAATGGGCACTGGTGAGGCTGCATTAATGGGCACTGGTGAGGATGCATTAATGGGCACTGGTGTGGCTGCATTGATGGGCACTGTTGAGGATACATTAATGGACACTGGTGAGGCTGCATTAATGGGCACTGGTGAGGCTGCATTGATGGGCACTGGTGAGGATGCATTGATGGGCACTGGTGAGGCTGCTTTGATGGGCACTGATGAGGCTGCATTAATGGGCACTGGTGTGGCTGCATTGATGGGCACTGGTGAGGATACATTAATGGGCACTGATGAGGCTGCATTAATGGGCACTGGTGTGGCTGCATTAATGGGCACTGGTGAGGCTGCATTAATGGGCACTGGTGAGGCTGCATTGATGGGCACTGGTGAGGCTGCATTGATGGGCACTGGTGAGGATGCATTGATGGGCACTGGTGAGGCTGCATTGATGGGCACTGGTGAGGCTGCATTAATGGGCACTGGTGTGGCTGCATTGATGGGCAGTGGTGAGGATACATTAATGGGCACTGATGAGGCTGCATTAATGGGCACTGGTGTGGCTATCCCCTGTCCTATGCCCAATAGTGGAATTTTTTTACTTTTTTTTTTGCTCAATTCCGTATCGTTTATATACTGTTTTTGTGCGTGTTTGCAAAATTAAAGTGGGCCAGTCTGGATGAAGTCCAGGGCCAAATGTTTGTCCCAGTCCAGCCCTGCATGTAGTAAACATCGTCCTTGCACGGGTGTATGCAGCTCAGATCACATATATGCAGTGCAGGAAATGCACTGAATCCTGTGCGTTTCCTGCACCACAACGAAATCGCATGGCGTTCATGCTAACTGCAGAGGGTGTCAATATTAATGACACCCCAAAACGGTTCACAAAACAGATTCGGATGGCAAAGATGTCAACACCCATTCAATCCGATTCCAGTGCAGAGAAAACAAAAGGGTCCCGCACCTTTTGTGTGCGGATTTGGTACAATCTGAGCCATAGAAATGACTCAAACCGCACCACACAGATATCGCATGTGATTTAAATAAGAACGCAGTGCGATTCCTATCCAAATCACGTGCAGTTTCCTGCAGCGCATATATGTGAACCCAGCCTTGAGGAGCCATTCATGCCGGCAATGTACATCTTTGCGTGTGATTTAGCACATAGGGCAGCCTATTCAGATGACTGGGCCAAAAAAGCTCCTTCATCTTTTCTAGGGTAGAACTTTGCACGTTTTTAGTGCGTTTTTGCAGCACATTATGCCGCTCACAAAAAAAAAAAAAGCGCAGCTGCTGGCTGTATTTGTGGCTCCATTAGGAATTAATGGCACCACATGCGTGACTTGAGGTTTTCATGCGTTTTTCTTGTGATCCGGGAATACAAGCAGAGACACAGGTTGATGTGCGTGTTCCTACACAGATGTAAATGCCTGAAAGTGTGTGCGCCCGTGAAATGGCAACAACCTCCGATACCCTAATTCTTCCATAGGGGACACTGTTAAAGCCCGCACAGGTCATCAGTTAGGCCGGCCATACAGGGCTCGAATCTCGGGCAGTTCAGCAGGAACCAATTGAGATTCGAACCATTAATGGGCAGCTGCTATAGCCGCTAGCGATAATCTCTGTTTACCCGGGGGCGGATGGCTTCCCCTGACCGCCCCACCCTCCAGCACTATCTGCGTTGATGTATGGCCAACCTTAGACCCCTTTCACACTGGGACATTTTTCAGGCACTTTAGCATTAAAAATATTGCCTGTAAAGCGCCTGATAAACTCCCCCCAATGCACCCCAATGTGAAAACCCGAGTGCTTTCACCCTGGGGCGGTGCGCTTGCAGGACAGGAAAAAAAGTACTGCAAGCAGCATCTCTGGGGCATTTGGGGTGCGGTGTATACATCTCTCCTTCATTAGCCCTACCCATTGAAATGAATAGGCAGCACTTCCGAATCAGCTGAATACCGATTCGGAAGCGCTAGGCGCCGGCGCTTTTAACCACTTCTTAGGGGTTAAAATAGATGACCATATTTTTAAAAGGAAATTTGTGGACATATTTTTTTTTTTTTTCTATTGGCAAATAGTAATCTATTTTATATGCATATTTTCCTCAAATGATATATGCAGTGTATGTGCTATGTGTAATGATTGAATGATATATACGTTATTTCTAGAAATCATTTCATACCGGCCCAACCGCATGACATCATTATTTTCTTGTTCATAAAAGGGAAAACCATGCATTTTAAAGCACATTTCAAGAGTGTATTATACTCATCTGTGCCCATCAGTGCAGCCCCATCAGTGCCAATCAATGGAGCCTCACCAGTGCCCATCAATGCAGCATGATCAGTGCCCATCAATGCAGCCTCACCAGTGCCCATCAATGCAGCCTCGTCAGTGTCCATCAATGCAGCCTCATCGGTGCCCATCAGCGCAACCTCACCAGTGCCAATCCCGACGTAACTACCTGTGACTGCTCCGACGTAACTACCCGTGACCACTCCGACGTAACTACCCGTGACTAGTACGACGTAACTACCCGTGACCACTCCGAGGTAACTAACCGTGACTACCCCGACGTGACTACCCGTGTCTACTCATATTATGTGAGAACTTTACACGAAATTTTACGTACCAAAAGGGAAAATACTTGTTCTTTTATTACTACAGTACGCCAACCCGGCCATACTTTACTAAAGATCTTTATTGCATATATAGTAAGTTAGTAATGTGTATCGTGTATGTGACGTATATAGTAAACTCCTTTTATACGTATATT
>BLSH010466887.1:163569-182348 GCA_018402905.1 Glandirana rugosa | reverse complement strand
CGCGAGGGGGGGGGGTAGATCGCGCGAGGGGGGGGTAGATCGCGCGGGGGGGGGGACTAGACATACTATAGTATACATTATATACACAACACAATGTATAACTACAAATGAGGAAATAGAACGTATTGCACACAGGTGGCAACACAGCATATCTCCTGAACCATACAGGTTTAGGAGATGTGCAGGTCACCTACAGGTAAGCCTCATCATAGACTTACCTGTAGGTTAAAGTGGTTGTCACAAGTTGACAACCACTTTAAAGCTGCACAGACTGTGAAGTCTTCTGACAAGCCATATGGGACTTGGTTAAGCAGCGGGTACTGGCTAACACACAGGCACATGCCCCCCATGAGGAGGCCCTGGTACAAGCACAGGCCTGTCAGGGGCAGATCCTAGTACAGACGGTCGCTGTGTCACAGGAAAAAAAAACGCTTACTGGTTGAACAAATATTGGAATTACAAAAGGCGGTGACCCAGCAGGCTGAAATAATGAAAGGTGACCCCGCTGTAAAGAGTGACCCATAAAAGGCAGTGCAGCAGACCCTGCAAAAGATGGCGGCCACAGACACGTTAAATCATACCTTGAGCGGATTGCAGCAAGGGATAGTCTGCCTGAGAAATACTGGGCAGATGTGCTGGCTCCCTTCCTGACCTCAGATCCCAAACAGGCATACTGTGACTTGACCCCTGAAGCAGCACTGGACTATAAGCTGCTGAAAGCAGAAATACTAGCAAGGCTGGGAGTGACTGTTGCTTTAAGGGCAAACCGAATCAATGGACTGGTGCTTTGAAAAGGTTAAGCCTGCCCATGTGCAGCTGTACCACCTGATGCACTTGTTCCTGGACTGGCAAAAACCTGAGAAAAAGACACCCACTCAGATCATGGAGAGTCGCACTGGACAGTTTCCTGCAGGGGCTGCCTAGGGAGCTCCATCGGTGGTTAGCTCAGTCCAATCCTCAGGCCCTGGATGAGATGGCTGCTGCTGTCAAGCGCTACGGCTGTGGGGAAAGTTTCCATGAGAGTCCCTCTATCACTAAAAAGGGCTGGCCAGTTCCAAGAAAGTGCATTCCAGTATCAGGGTGACACCCGTTGATCGCATGGTGTCTGCTCGGGAGCATAATACAACTGCCAGGAGCTCCCCAGTGCCAAAGCTTCCGGAGAGCCAACGGGGGAACCCCGTGAGGTTCGCTGTTGATCCAGCCATCAACTGGGTCATTTGGCGGCCCAGTGTCCAATCTGTGTGCATGGTGTTGTTAAAGATTATCCGGTGGCCTGGGTGACCCTGTGTACACCAGCACATTGTACAGACCCTGTGTACACCAGCACAAACTGCTACACTAAAAGTTGGGGTGGTCCCAGGATTACCTCATGACTTACTAATCGGGTGAGACTGCCCCATGTTTCGGGACTTGTATGAGCAAAAGCTTAAAGGTTCTGGGGTTCCCCCCAAAAAGCAAGCACTCACAGAGGTGGTAAATAATACAGTATTGCAGAATGTTAATAATGAGGATCAGTACCAGATGGCTGACCCTGCAGAAAGTGGGCCCGGCCTTACCCAAGTCAGCTAGGGGACACCAATACATTTTAGTTGTTCTTGACTATGCCACCAGGTATCTGTAAGTGGTCCCTTTAACCACTTCCCCACTGCCTGCCATGTATTCACGGCGGCAGTGTGGATGCTGTGCGAGAATCGCCGTAAAAAGTTGGCGATCTGCGAATGGCCGCTAGGGGGCGCGGCGGCGCGCGCCCGCCACACTCCTCAGGAGTGTACCCGTAGCTCGGGCGGACCTGATGTCCGCCAGCGGGCCGCGATGAGCGGCCACAGGCAAAGAACGGGGAACCGCCGATATAAACATGGTGGTTCACCATTCTGACAGTGCGGGCATGGGAGATCTACTGATTCCTGTCACTGGGATCAGTTAGATCTCTCATGCCCATGGTAGCCCATACCCCCACAGTAAGAACACACCCAGGGAACACAGTTAACCCCTAGCTCTCCCCCCTCAGGTTAACCCCTTCCCTGCCAATGACATTTACACAGTAATCAGTGGACATTTAAATTTCTGATCGCTGAATAAATGTTATTGGTCCCAAAAAAGTGTCAAAAATGTCCGACATGTCCGCTGCAATATCGCAGTACCGCTAAAAATCGCAGATCACCGGCATTACTAGTAAAAAATAATAATAAAAAAAAAACAAAAAACGCAGAAATGAATTCTCATCATCCGTAAAGGGCGGCCACTTTTGTGCAAACCAAACGCCAATTGCGATTTTTTTTATCACAAATATGAGGAAGAATATAAATCGGTCAAAACCCATGAAAAAAATATGTTTTTTTTATATTTTTTTTTTGGATTTGAATTTTAGCAAAAAGTAAGAAATCTGGGTTTTTTTGCAAAATGGTCGCTCTTCTTTTGTTTATAGTGGCAATCAGAAATGATGCAGAGGTGATCAAATACCACCAAAAGAAAGCTCTATTTGTGGGAAAAAAAGGACACAAATTTTGTTTGGGTGCAACGTCGCACGACCGCGCAATTGTCAGTTAAATCGACGCAGTGCCGAATCGCAAAAAGTGCTCTGGTCCTAAAGTGGGAAAACCTTCCGAAAGTTTAGTGGTTAAAAAAACTGTTCATCCAAGGTCATCACGCAGGAGTTGTTTTAGATGTTCATGATAACAGGGCTCCCATCTGAGATCTTGATGGACCAAGCTCTGTAAACTGTTTAAAATTAAACAGTGGCAGACTTCTGTGTATCACCCACAAACTGACAAACAATTCAACAAAACCTTAAAGGGATGCTAAAAAAAGCAGTTGAGGAGGATGGTCGTGATTGGGATTGCTTGTTGCCTCCCTTGTTATTTGCTATACGAAAGGTACCCCAGTCCTCCACAGGATTCTCCCCCTTTGAGTTGGTTTACGGGAGACACCCCGTGGACTACTGGATATAGTGAAAGAGACATGGGAACAAGATGCTTCCCTGTATAGAAGTGTGGTAGAATGCATCTCACAAATGCAAGATCGAATAACAAAAGTTATGCCCATTGTTTGGGAACATTTGCAGGCTGCGCAGATGGCCCAGAGTGTACAACCAATCTGCAGGTTAGGGAGTTTAAACCTGGGGATCAGGTGTTGGTATTAATGCCTACCGTAGAGAGTAAGTTTATTCCTAAGTGGCAAGGACCCTTTGAGATGGTTGAGAGAGTGGGGAAGGTTGATTATAAAGTCCATCAACCCACCACACGTAAACCCTACCAGATTTACCATGTTAACCTAATCAAACCCTGGAAAGATAGAGAGGTTTTGACAATCAACCTGAAGGTCCCAGAAGATTCTGATTAAAAAGGGTAGGGGTTGCAGAGACTCTCTCCCCTTCTCAAAAACAAGAGTCCTGGGAGTTTTTGCAGAGGAATCAAGACATTTTCTCAAACCTGCTGGGCCTGACCTCAGTAATTGAACATAATGTCATCACAGACCCTGCCATTCGGGTAAACCTCAAACCCTACCGCATACCCGAAGCTTGCCGGAGAGTATGTTGGACCTTGGGATCATTGAGGAATCTTATAGTGCTTGTACCCAAGCCGAACGGAACCTGGCGGTTCTGCAACAACTTTCGCAAGTTAAACGAAGTCTCCAAGCCTCCCATGTCCCAGATGGATGAGTTAATCGAGAGATTAGGGACGGCCCATTACATTACCACTCTTGACTTGACCAAGGGCTATTGGCAGATCCCACTTTCCCCAGAGGCGAAAGAAAAAAAAATGCATTTGCCATAGCAGAGGGGTTATTGCAATATGCCTGAATGCCATTTGGGTTACATGGAGCCCCAGCCACCTTTCAGAGGGCCATGGACTTCCTCCTGAGACCTCATTTTTTTTTGTTTAATCTGTTTTTTATTAGTTTTCACAGAGAAATTACAGATCCAAAAATGTTAGAAAACCAATTATAACAGTACCATCAAAGCGGTAAGAAGGTTCCATAAATACAATACAACATTTGAAGAGATAGAATATAAGAGAATTGAGTATAGGAGGAGAGGGAGAAAAAGTGGAGGGGAAGTAGAATAGAAGTCAGTTGAGAGAAAAAAAGCCGGAAAAGTAAAGGAAGGGGTAGTAAGAGGGCGTCCATGCCCCATAGGTCTAATCACCAATCAATATTTTTAGTGTCGATTAAGCATTTTGTGACATTAACTTGGCATAGGAAGGAGAGTGAATAAAAGCGAGCCAGAATGACCAAGTTTTGTTAAAAGAGGAGCTCTTGTCGCGTAAGGTGTGGGTGATATCTTCCATATGATAAAGGTGATGTACTGTTGATAACCATTGAGTAATAGGGGGAGTTTTAGGTTGCTTCCAATATTTGGGTATAAGGGACTTTGCAGCGTTTAACAGATGAGGTGTAAAGGACCTTTTATAGGTACATGCTGGCTCGTCTGTACAATGAAATAAGACTCCTAACGGATCATTTACAACTGGAAACCCTTGTATGTGTTCGATCCAATACAATACATCATTCCAGAATGGGCGGATAAGGGGGCAGGACCACCAAATGTGCGCATGCGTAGCCCTTTCCCCGCATCACCTCCAGCATCTATCCGAGTTGTCAGGGAAGAGTCTGTGTAGTGTGGCCGGAGTATAATGCCATCTCGTTAATAATTTGTAGTTCATCTCTGCTGTTGTGGTGGACGTTGAGGATGTGTGTGCTAGTTGGAGAATTGTAGATCGTTGGTCCTCTGATTTTTTTGCAAATCTTTTTCCCAGTTGGATATGAATGCTGGGTGGCTCTTTATGCTCGAGGAAATTAAAGCCTGATAAAAAAGCGAGATCAACCTCTTTGGTGGCTGGGAGTGTGACAATATAAACTCCAGGGGAGTGAGGTCAGACAACGGTCTTATTGGAGTGGGAAGTAGTCTTACAAACTGAGAGCTGGTGGTATCGCCACCTGTCCATAAAAGAGATTGTGTGGGTATCCTGAAGTTCCGATATAGGGCGGATCTCGCCGTTCGAAGTGACTTGGTGCAGGAGCACCTGGGATGTAGGAAACCATGCATAGAAAAAGCTTTTGACGTCCCTGCCTGGAGCGAAGTATGTATGGCCCAATAGAGGGAGTAACGGAGAATTAAATGGATTATTTTGTCTTCTGTTAATAGTGTCCCATATGGCTAGTGTGGATTTAGACAAGGGTGAGGTCCTGTTGGGGAGAGTTCTAAATTTCCGAGGGATCCAAGCCTGAGTGACAAGGTCACATTGGCAAAGGTCATGTTCGACCTGGACCCACAGTTTATTCCATTTATGATGCTTCCAGTCTGAAATCCTGGTAAGGACCACAGCGTAGTAGTAAGATTTGATATCGGGGAGGGCAAGTCCACCTTGTGATTTGGGTCTGTGGAGGCATTGTCTAGAGATTCTAGGCCTCTTGCGCCTACAAATGTACTTACTTAACAAAGATGCAACAATAGAGAAGAAACCAGGAGGGACTCCGAAAGGTATCATCTGAAACATAAAAAGCAACCTGGGCAAAATATTCATTTTTACTACATTTGTTCTCCCCAACCATGTGTGGGCCATAGAGGCCCAATTATTCAAGTCTTTCCGTATGGAGTTGAGAAGAGGAATATAGTTCAAACGAAACAGTGAGGATAAGTCTCGGGATAGGAAGATACCTAAGTATTTCAAGCACTTGGTTTGCCAGACGAAAGGGAAGGCCGGTTTTAGGGAAGCTACCATCACAGGGGGAACTGTTATGTTCAGGATTTCTGATTTGGACAGGTTAATTTTAAAATTGGAGACTTTGCTATAAGATTTGCATGCTAACATTAAATTGGGCAAAGATGTGGTGGGTTCTTGGACATAGAAAAGAACGTCATCCACGTAGGCTGCGTATTTATGTTCGTATTGGCCAAGTTTAATACCATGAATGTTAGGATTATCTCGGATTATAGCTAAAAAGGGTTCTAGAGATAGGGCAAATAAGATGGGGGATAGTGGGCAGCCCTGACGCGTGCCATTATATAGGGTGAAGGATTCGCTCAACGTTCCGTTTATCCGAAGCTGTGCGGTGGGCTGATTATAGAGGGCTGCTATCCAGGTCAGCATATTAGGGCCGAGCCCGAAAGAGGATAACGTCGCCAACAAGTAGTCCCAGTCCACCTGGTCAAAAGCTTTCTCCGCATCTGCGGAGAGTAACAGGGTGGGCTGGGACAGTGAACGCATGTGTGATATGAGGGATAGGGTGCGTAAAGAATTATCCCTCCCCTCTCTACCAGGAATGAAGCCTGTTTGGTCTCTAGAGACCAACTGGGGGATCAAGGGTAGGAATCTATTAGCGAGTACCTTTGCGTACACTTTCGCGTCCACGTTTAATAAGGAGATTGGTCTAAAGCTACTGCACAGACTGGGATCTTTGCCTGGCTTGGGTAGGACAGTGATATGCGCATGCAACGTTTCCGCTCTAAGCTGTTCTCCCTGCAAAATGGAATTGGTATATCTCGTGAGGTGTGGGATCAAAAGTTCCGAAAACGTGCGGTAGTACTTAACGGTCAACCCATCAGGTCCAGGGGCTTTACCTGTAGCCATTTCTCTAAGGGCCTTCAGTATCTCAGTGGGAGTGATCTCTGTCTCCATGATTGACATGTCAGTATTGGATATTTTGGGTAAGTTGGCCTTGGCTAGGTAGTCTCGTATACGGTTTTCTTTCTCTGCTCTGTCTGGGGTGGATTTATGTATATGATATAGATTTTGGGGCAACAAACTTGCGAAATTCGTGTGCTATGTGGTTGGTCTCATAGACTACCGCGTCTTTAGACGTCTTTATCTTGGCAATAAAGGAGTTGGCTTTTTTTTGTTGAAGAGAGCGGGCCAATAGTCTGCCGGGTTTGTTGCCCCATTCATAAAATCGTTGAGAGATTAACCGAAACTGTTGTTTTTCCTCTATGTGATGGATTTCCTTAAGCTCCTCTCGTTTAGCCACTAAGGATTGATAAAGTGAGGGGGATTGATGTAATTTATGATTTGCTTCTAATGTAGCTATTTCCTGAATCAATTGTGAGTGGCGAAATAGCCGCTCCTTTTTTCTGGATCCCATTTTGATAAACTTCCCCCTGATGTGCGCCTTATGGGCTTCCCAGATTGTGCCAGCCGACACACCTGTAGGGGCGTTTATCTGAAAATATGTTGCCAGACAAGCTGAAAGTTCTTTCTTATCTATTTCCTCAGTGAGAAGGGATTCATTCAATTTCCAATTAAAAGGTTTTGTAGGGATGGAGGGAATGTTTAATTTGATAGATATTGGGGCATGATCAGAAATAACAGACGTTTCGATCTTAGAGGAGATTAAAAGATTCAGGTGATGGTGGTCCAAGAACAGATAGTCAATTCTGGAGTAGAAACAGTGCAAGTGAGAGTAATACGTAAAGTCTTTCGCCTGGGGATGCGCAATTCTCCATGAGTCCATCAACTGGGCGTCGAGAAGGCGGCGGCGTATGGCGGAGAGCCGTTTACGAGAAAGGCAGGATGTGCCCTGTGAGGTATCTAGATGAGGCTCAAGAGCCATGTTAAAGTCTCCACCCAAGATTGTGCATCCCCTTGCGAAATCCCTCAGCTTAGCTAATGTGTTCGTTATGAAAGTGGTTTGGTTGTGGTTAGGGGCGTAGAGAGTTGCAATGGTGCAAGGAAGATTGCCCAGGTTGCCTCTGACAAACAAGTAACTTCCGGAGTCATCTGCCAACATGTCATCTAGAGTGAAAGCTGCACTCCCGCGGAAACCAATGGCAACCCCCTTAGATTTTCTGGCATCTGATAAGCCATAATACCAGGTTGGATATATGGGGGAAAATAATTTTATTTTCGTAGAGTGAGTAATATGCGTTTCTTGTAGAAGAATCACATCGCCCCGGAGGCGTTTGAGCTCGCGATATAGATTATGCCTCTTGCTCGGGGTACATAGGCCCCTAGCATTAATTGAGATCACTTGAATGGGAGCCATTGGGCCAGTAGTGAAGGCAGCTTACGTTGTTTAAGTATGGTGCTCGTGAAATGAGGCAGGGACTTAGGCAGGGTGGGGGAGGTCCCTGGGAGGTAGTGAGAGAGAGGAGGGAAGAGAAAGAGAAAGAAAAACACAGAAAAGGCTAAAAAACAGTCCTATCGGTAAATTGTGAACCGAATGGGCTAAAACCCGGTGTGCGTTGGTGTAAGCCACCACAGGGGGACAGGGAGTACAGTTTGCCACTGTTGTATCATGGCAAGTCCTCCGTGTGCCCCGGGACGGATCCAACAAAACATAAACGTGAGACTTAGCATTTCTAATACAAACAAAGTAATGGTGACAAATTCAGCAGCGATAACCATCCCCCCCATGAAACGAGTCCTGATGCCTGACATCCAGCCCGCCAAGGGGGAAGGAAAGAGCGTTCATGGGAACGAACTTTGAACAGAGTATGCCATCTAGATGCTTTAACCGCCACAAGCGAAGATGAGGATGTGAATACATAGGGGGCTACACGTCAGGAGGGAGGGCACAGAGAGACGTTAGCCGCTCTCACAGTTCAAACAAATGCTAAGTAAAGTTACCAACCTCAACAAGAATAAACCAAAGTGGGGGAGAGTACCCGCGGCCGAAGACCGGTCGTTGGTGACCGAACACTCCTAGGATGTGTCTCTGGGGGTAGCGGAGCGCCGGTTTCCGGGCACCTTCTGCCAGGCTGCATCTGAAGGGGAGACCGACGGCACATCAGGGATAGCCTCGCTCCATCCAGGGAGCTCTGGAGGAGAAATATTGACATCCATGCAAAAGCGATCCAGCTCCTCAGGGAAAGGGAGTACTGCTGTCTTCCCATCTCGGTTGGCTATCAAGCAGGCCGGGAACCCCCATCGATATCCGATGCCATTTGCCCGGAGCTTTTCCGTTAGAGGTTTGAGGGCTCTGCGGCGGTCCAGGGTCTCCTTGGCAAGATCTGGGAAGAAGGAGAGGGAGGCTCCATCGAAGTCTAGGGATGTGGCTTCTCTGGTTTCCGCATTATGAGCTCCTTCTCCTCGTAGAAGTGGACTCTGCAGATCACGTCTCTCGGGGAGTCCGAGGATAGGTTTCGCGGGCGAAGCGCGCGGTGCACGCGGTCCAACCGCAGGGGGTGGTCATCTTCGTTCCCTAGTAGTTTATTAAATATTCCCCGGACCGAGGGTAGGAGATCGTCATCTTTGGTGGCTTCAGGAAGGCCCCATATTCGGATGTTGTTTCTCCTGTTGGGGTTCTCCTGGTCCTCGATCTGGTAGAGGGCCATTCTGTGAGAGATCTTTAGGGTGCGGGTAGTGACTTGCAGCTCCCTGATTGCCACCGCGTGTCTATCCAGCCGCTGCTCCGACTCTTCAACTCTGGAGAGAACTTGCAATAGGTCTGCATGCACAGAGGAGACTTCCCTCTTGATGGCGCGTTCTAAATTATGTAGCATGGACGCCAATTCGTTTTTGGTGGGGAGTCCACTCACCAAGGCCGCCACGTCTGCCTGCTGTAGTGACGCCCTATCTCCGTCGAAGCCAACAGAAGAGGCCGGGGATCGCCGCCTCGGCGTAGGCCGAAGGCGAGGGGCGGAGCTCCCGCCATGCAGTGATCTCCCCAAGCCATCCGCCTCCATGCTATCTTCGGGTTCGGTGGATAAAAACCTCTTGATAGAATTTGATGAGTCTGTTTTCAGGGATAACAATTTCCCCGTGCGCTTTCCCATCGTCGTTGAACTTGCAGGAATGTGAGATACAGGTTTGGTTGAGATGAATCTAGGGTATCCGTCCCGGAGCTCCACAGAGACACGTCTTTATCACTCCATGCGCGAACCGGCTCCTCCTGAGACCTCATAATGAATTCTCAGGAGCTTACCTTGACAAAATCCTCATCTTTAGTCATGACTGGGAGAATCACTTACTGAAAGTCCAGTTGGTCTTGGATGCACTCCAAAGGGCAGGGTTCACAGTGAACCTCGAAAAAAGCAAGATTGGGTTGCAGGAGTCCTGCTACCTGGGGTATGTGGTAGGCAGGGGTCTGATTAAACCCCAACTGAACAAATTAGAGGCCATTTAGAAATGGCCCCGTCCACTCACAAAAAAACAGGTGCATTCCTTCCTTGGCATTGTGGGGTATTATAGGAGGTTTGTCCCCAACTTTGCCAGCCTAGCAGCACCTCTGATGAATCTGACCAAAGGAAGGAACTCAAATGTTCTGCCGTCTGAAGCAAGCTTTGTGCCAGGAACCAGTACTAGTAGCTCCCGACTTCCAAAAAGGCTTCCTGGTACAAACTGATGCTTCAAAGTTGGGTCTGGGTGCAGTACTGTTCCAGATGGTTGGGGGAGATTAGCACCCCATTGTGTATTTGAGATAGAAGCTCTCACCTGCTGAGAGGAACTATTTCATTGTGGAAAGAGAGTGTCTGGCAATCAAATAGGCTTTGGGGACACTCCAATACTACCTGTTGGGCCGACCGTTCAAGCTGGTGTCAGACCATGCACCCTTCACATGGATGGCCCAGAATAAGGATAAAAACTCCAGAATCAACCGCTGGTTTCTCGCCCTACAGGACTTTATAGTTTTGCATGGACCAGGGAAGGTACATCAGAATGCAGATGCCCTTTCCCGGGTCTATTGCCACTTTGTTTGTGGTGTCCAGACCCCTGGCCTGCAACGGGCGGGGGGTTGGGGGGGACATGTAGGGATTAATAAATAAACCACAGTGCAGCACTACTAAAAGCACATCTAAAAAAGGTAATCAATGTATAATCTAAAAATATGAGCCGTGCTAGCTGAACAGGCATATAAAAGTCCAAGATGGCCACGGTGTGATGTTTAGCATGCAAGCTCCTGCCCTCTAGACGCATGTCGTCAAACGTAGACTTCTTCAGCAGTAGAGTTCTTCCTCCGCTACTGAAGTTTACGTTTGAGGACACGGTTCTATGGAGCAGGAGCCTCCATGCTAAACATCACACCGCAGCCATCTCTGTCTTTTATATGCCTATTCAGCTAGAATGGCTTTGCAGTGCCACTTTTGTGAGTATAATTACTTGATTTTTTAATATAAATAAAGGATTTTTATATGGAGAGCACTAGAGGTCGGTCATTCTCTTTTCATATGCCGGTATTAATTTGGAGATCTTTGATACCAGACAGAGGATTTGTGAAAGATAAGAGGGTTCCAAATGTCAGCATTATGCCAGCTCTAATATCCCCAGAGGGGAACTGCTATGTTTGATCAACTGGTAGAACACGGATCAAACAGTGAGGTGAGCAACCTAATACACAGGTGGTGGAGAGCATAAGCACTTTGTTGGACTATTAGCACTGGATTGGTGGATCGTTACAATTAATGATTTTCATGTGTTATTTATTCATCATTTCACATTTATTTATATCACCGTTTTTTATGGACTTTGACTCTACATTACCTTTCTTTTTTTAGATGTGCTTTTAGTAGCAATGCACTGTGGTTTATTTATGATTAATTTGGAGTGTGGTGAAAACACTTTTTAGTGATAGCAGCTCCTTTTATTTATTATTTTTTTCACAGTATTTGTTCCTTTATTGGTGTAGGTGTTTTTTTATTTGGGATTGCAGATTGATTTGGTTACACATAATGTAGGGAGTCAGCCTGGGGCCAGGTCAAGAAGAGGTTAATTTGAGGAGGGCAGGTTCTTCCCCTTTAGACCTGCTTATTAATCAGGTGCTCTGGAAAAGTCATTGGAGCGGTTTTCCTAGGAGTGGGAGACACAGCAGGAAGCTGTGTGAAATAGGGAAAATTGTTATCATACTTACCGTAATTTTCCTTTCCTGGAGGCTCATCATGTCAACCTATGTATGGGTCAGGTCCTCCCCTCTGACCCCCATAGGACAACCCACTAAATGAATAAAAGGAGGGCCTCCCTATACCCCTACGTTCCTAAATCACCTCGCAACGGAACATCAGGGCGGGAAACCCTAGGCTGACATGATGAGCCTCCAGGAAAGGAAAATTACGGTAAGTATGATAACAATTTTCCCTATTCCTGGAGCTCATCATGTCAGCCTATGTATGGGATCTAACTAGCATACAAAAAAACAGGGCGGGAAAAAATAACCACACATCACTCCAACTCAATGCCCAGAAAACATGTATTATATTGGACAGAAAGAACGGAGGTCAGCACCGAATTGCCCAATGCCCAAGCCGGGCCGTACATTACATCTAGGCGATAATGAGCAATGAAAGCGTTTGAATACTTGGATTACCAGGATTTGGATATGGCTTACCAGGATTCTAGATGGGGCCATTTGATCAATTTTTAGGACTTACTGATAGATAGCCAGTTATTTTCCAGCTTGAAATTCTGTGTTCTCTGCAGATACGTTGAAAAAAAATGACCTATAAATTGCATCCACTCTTGACCAATCTTCCTGTCCTGAAACTGCAGACAATGAAGGTTGCACCACTTCTGAACTTATATGAGAAAAAAGGTCCAACCTTTTGAAGAAAAGATGGAACTGGATTAAGAACCTCTGTCTTGAAATGGCTCAAAATATGGAGACTTGCCTGAGAAAGCTTGGATTTTATCCGAGACACGACTGGTTGTTGATTTAGTTATAAGGTTGCTTGTATGAAACCTGATCTTCTACACAATGAACCGTTAGAGCTGAAACGGTCGACAACTGGAATGACCTGTAGCCAAGCCCTTTGTCTAGGGCCGATTGCAAGAGCACCAAGACCTCAATACGAGAGGAAGACTCAGGATTGCATTGAATAATCATTGCCACACCAAAGATCTTTTCCACATGCTATAGTATGTAGGATTAAAGGATTTCTTTCAAGATTCAAGAAGTTTCCACTTGACCTTTTCTGCTATGCCCACCTGGGCTAGCCGGCTTCTTAAAAATAACCAGGCTGTCTAATTGAGCCATATTGGGATGAGGCATGCTGTCCGAGTACCAAAGATCTCTGAAGTGCCATCAGCAGAGCTATCAACTGCCTCAATAGTGGAAACCATGAACAGATCAGGTTCAGGATAGGGAAGTTTGAGAAAAACGTATACAGGCCAGAAAATCCAGCGCTGGGACAGAGCATCATGACCACTGACTCTCGGATGGAAGAACCAGGAGAAGAACACTCCCAGCTGAGCACTGACAGGAGGTGCCATGAAATCCACTTGCAGGGTGCCCCACTGAGCAAACAGTTATAGGAAACATCCATTTGTTTAGATCCAGAAAGCGTGTGCTCAAATAGTGTCTGTTTACATATTCTCCAACCTGGGAAGGTAAGAGACTGACAAGGACAATAGATTGCACTCCGGCAACCAAAAGATGTGTGCCGCAATCTGCCCAAGGCTGCTTTCCTCCCAGATTCGACACATATGCTACTGTCTGAATTCTCACAATGGTCTTGAAATAGTGCTGCAAAGATGTCTCCAGTGCCGTCATCAACTCTAGAATGAGGAATCGCTCCCCTCAATCTTCCTTGAGCAAACTGGTTCTGACAGTAAGCTTGACCCACTGCTGGAGTAAAGCAAGCTTAAAGTGTTTGAGATGCCATCGCGCCAGGCCACTGGGGGACTGCTGCAATCATCAATACCCTCATACAATGCCTTTCTGATATCAAATGACTTGTCTTCAGAGCATGGACCATCAAGATCAAGAGGAGCATCTTCTTCTATGGAAGGAATACTTTCCCCACTGTCATTTGAGACACCCAGAAACAACCTCTGTGAGGGAACTAGCTGGCTCTTGCTGAAGATGAGCAACCAACCAAAGCTCTATAGCATCTCCAGGGCCCTCATCTGATGATTCAGAAGCCCCCTAAATTATTTCCGCTGCTTTCCATCTAAAATGCATCTCATCAGCCTTAGAAAGGAGAAATGAAAAAGCAGACATTGGTCATCCTCCTACATATATTCTTCTTTAGAAGAGTCTGAAGGTTGGTCGACCTGAGAAAGCTATTGAGTCCAGTTACTGGCTTCAGAAGGAAAACTGGACCTTGCCAGAATAGATGACCCTGGCACAAGGCAAGTCCAAACAGCTCTTTTAGAGTGTCTTGATCTCATGCTTAATGAATTGTAACAATTGTGTCTATCATCTTAATCCCTGACTGAGCAAAGCAGGATTAATAAAGTCATGTTCATGCACATCTTGGCAGAGCCTGAAGAGGGCTACCTTTCCTGGGAAGCAGATGGGTACAGTCCCCTACCTTATTTAGTAGCGCTGGTCTTTATTCAGGGTTGGCATTTGCTTTCCTGCAGAAAAAGAAGGCAAGCAGAAACATTGTGCTTGTTCAATGACTGTTAAGCAGCAGTGCAGTGCTTCCTCCATACAGAAGCTCAGTAAACCAGTAATAAGGAAAATGTCCACTCCAGCCATGATATTGCACTGCTTCTATATTGCGAGTGATTTACACTCATATGCTGCCCCAGATACCAGCAGAGGGGCTCCCTGATATATAATGCATTTAGCATGTGAGCATAGGGACCACATCCCAGTGGAACAGGATGGACAGCCCAAAGTTTATTCAGGCTAGGTAGGAGACATGTGCCAATTTCCTGGACCCGGTCCCTTCCCGGGTGTATGGGAACAACTCCTTTAGACTGTATTTACATGTTTACTGAATGGTCTTTGCTTGCTTCAACCAACAAGATTCACACAGTTCTATTCCATCTGCATCTTCTCTTGGAAGAGTCTAAAAAGAGTTGATTTGTCCACAGTGTGAGTGGAAATCACTTCGTTAGAGTGTATTGCTCACGTTTAATGCATGTGACAACCTATTCATGTTGATATCTCTGTCCTTGACTGCTTGAAGCAGCCGGATTCATAGTCACGTTCATTTGCATCTTCTCTTTGAGGAGATTGAAGCTGATCGTTTGCCTGGGAAGCCCCCGAGACTGCATATTGTCAGAATAGGCAACCCCTCATTGGGTCAGTGGACACATTCCTTAGAGTGTATTGACCACAGGCTTAATGAATGTCACAACCTGTTAGCTGCCATCATCTTTATCCTTGGTTGCTTGAACAAAGCAGTATTCTTGCAGTCATGTTTATCCTTAATCGCTATTAGTAAGCAGCTGAATAGGATTGGTTTGCCTGGAAAAAAGGCTTGGAGACTGTTCAATGTCGGAACAGGTAACACCTTCACAGCGCGATTGGAAACACGCCTCTATAGACTGTATAGACCACGTGCTTAAACAAAGGAAACAGCCTGTTAAGTGTTGCCATCCTTATCCTTGTCTGCTTGAACCAACAGGCTTCATATATCACATTCATGTGTATCCTCTCTTGGAAGAATATGGAGGGAGTTGATTTTCCCACAGTGTGAGTGAAAACAACCACTTTAGGCTCAGTTTCCACTAGTGCAAATTGTCATGTGACTTTGGTGTTTGATCTCACACTACATGGTTTTGGTAACCTAAGGAAAGCCGAACAAGAACTGCACAGTGCAAGGCCAGTCCCCCACCCCAATAGCCATCATGCAGCCAGCCAGGTGCCCACATTCCACCGCATGGAACTCAGACATCCCAGCTGCCATATTGGGATCTGTACAATCTAGAGAAACATCACTGAACAAAGGAAGATGCATTACAGACAAAAAAAGGTAAAATCAGTCTGTACAGAGGGAGCAGAACATGCCATGCCCCCTGCTAATAACAGATCTAACAACCATTAGGATGCATGGACTTGCCCGGGCACCAGGGTGCTCCTACAGGAGAGGGTTTACCTCTGTCAGCCCTCCACCTGCGAGGCAAACCAGGCAGGAGAGGTAGGAATCTTCAATACTTATCACTTCATTGTAGAATCATAGTGGTGTTGTCTCTGGAGCGAGGACAAAAAAGGAACGTAGGAGTATAGGGAGGCCCTCCTTTTATTCATTTAGTGGGTTGTCCTATGGGGGTCAGAGGGGAGGACCTGACCCATACATAGGCTGACATGATGAGCTCCAGGAAAGATCCATTGCTGGATTGTGTACCTGCTGGGTGTGCTAAAACAGGTTGAACTGTGTCTGTGTGTCATTCATTGTGCTATTCCGCTACCCCGTTAGTTGTGCCAGTAGGGGCTGAGAGGAGTCCTGGGGTTGAAGGGCTGAGTAACGGACTGAACAATCTCCAGCGGCTCCTACGGGGGTAGCGCTACATATATGCTAGATTTTTTATTTGCTATTTTTTCCCACTAAACTGGAGTTACCTTTTTAAAGGTTGCCATACACTATATAATCTGATTGTACAATGACAATCCCTCTCAGATTTACTAAAATTTATTATATGGGGGCCCCACCTAATATTTCCAAAACCTCTGTATCTAGTCTGGCAGACCCTTGCACAATCTGCTTTAGAGCTGCCACCAGCAATCAGATGATATAGTATAGTTTATGGTCTTAAAGCTTGATGGCAAAAACCACATCCCACCCCCGGAAAATGCCCAAAAAAAATCTTCAATTGGTAGGCAAATGTTTTGCATAGGTGTGAATGAAGGCTTATATTGCCTTTAAACGTATACTTTACTGTCAACAACACATATCACGGGTATATTCCTTACATAGTTACATACACTACTCTGAAGTACCTAGTTGTAATCGGAGTACTGTCCTTTCCTAGCACCCCATCGTAACGCCATTTCCGCCACACTCCACCATTATCCCACAATGCTTACGTCCTTCCTCTAACCAGCAACCACCGCGGCCCTCTATGACTGCGCGTATTTCATTTTCTACCGCCTCCTTTTGTAGACTCGACCAATCACATGTGACTGACAGGTTCCTAAACGAATCGGCGCTAAAACTGGTCGGTGGCGGTGCCTATCAACTAGTAGTAGGTGTGTCCAGCTGTCGCTGCTGGGAAAGGTTGTTAGTTTCAGTTTTTGCTAGAGGGCCAATACACCGGAATCAAAATGGTGAGTGATGCGGTTGTGTGTAGGGGTTACATTGCAATGTGCCTGGGAGCTGTGGCGTATAAGTATGGGAAATAAGCCAGCAGAGATTGCGTTTCTTTTAAGCATAGAGCCCAACATAAGTTGCACTGCTCTATAGGTGTATAAAGTCAGTCAGGAGACACTGCTGTGGATGAATATGAAAGCGGATTTTTTTTGGGCAAGTATAATCAAGTCCAAGTATCCCCAGGTCTGAAAATACGGGAAAAAAGGTCTGAGTCCGTTAAAGGTGTTTCATACTTGCATAGCTCCCAACTGTCCCTGATTTAGAGGGACTGTCTGATTTGGAACAATGTCCCTCATTCCTTTTCATGTGTCCCTCATTTTGGTCTGATGCATATACCTATATATAAAATGCACTATTTATCAAAACGTGTTTTAAAATGCTAAACCTTTCATCCAATTTTTAAATTGCTGTATTTGTACATTTGAAAGCCAATAGAAAGGAATAGAAGTGTTAAAAAAAAATAGCACTTGTGGGTCTAACTAATATATTTTTTGTGTGATTTCTCCTTTAAGGGAGCGGTGGTGTGGGTTAGATGTCCTATGTACTTTTGCTAATAGGCATCCCTCATTCCCATCTCAGAAAGTTGCGAGCTATGGATATGGACTTGGGGCTCATTCATGTGGCATGCTTGTATTTTCTGCATGAAAGGTTTTTGCTGACAGAGCTACATGATCCTGCGTAAAATATGTGCCTAAAGTACTCACGTCTATGTGCGTATAAGCTGCTCATATTTTTGTATGTAAATGCAGCTGTGTGTATGGGCTCATTGATTAGTACTGTGTTTCTTGACAACCACTTTAACCTACAGGTAAGCCTATAATAAACTGAGTAAGGGGGTCCTCCAAGCCTTCGCAATAGTCAGCTTGGTTGCGGTGAAGAGATGCTGGGCTAGCTGTCTCTCCGGACGTAGCAGTTCAGAAATTGGTTTATGTAGCAGAGCCTCATAGGGGTCTTTCTTTAAATTTACATGAAATAGGTTGCGAAGTAGAGCATAGACCCTGATCCACAATCTGCGCACCCTCGGACATGTCCACCATATATGGGCCATTGATCCCTCCTGGGAGCAACCCCTGAAACAAAAGGGGGAATAAGAGGGGATGAAACGAGCCAGTCTAACTGGAGTGTAATACCACCTATATAACACCTTGTACGCATTCTCCAATATAAGTACGTTTTTCGAGCTTCGCGAGACTGCTATGGTCATTGCCTGCCAATCCTCCGGGTCTACCTGACCCCCTAGTTCTCTTTCCCATTGAGAACGAAAGATGTGCAATGGGGGTTTTTTGGTAGATATTATAGCCGAATACACCAACGATATTAAACCCGGGGAGTGGGGTCTGGATCTACATAGACTTTCAAAGGGGGTAAGCGTGTATGGAAGCGGACGAGATTTTATGAGATGCAAGAGAAAATGTCGTAATTGCATATAACGAAAATGTTCTCGCAATGGTATATCATGGGAGGAGCGTAGGGCATCAAAGGTCAGGATCCTGGTGGGTGTAAATAGTGAGTGTACATCATTAAACCCGTTTACAGTCCACCATGAAAATTGGGTCGGGTTCTCCCGACCTGGAGGAAACATGGGGCAATGCAGGATTTTCAGTAAGGGAAGGTGTGGAGAGATCAGCCCCGCCGTATATTTGATCGAGTCCCACAAGCGTAACGTGTGAGTTAAGCATGGTCCTAAGTCTGTTGGTCGGTGGGTCGGAGGTAGCCAGGGTAAAGAAGAGAGAGGCACGGGATCTGTGTCCATCATATCTATCATAGCCCATAGTGGGAGTTGGTATGTTTCATGTAGATGGGAAATTGGAGCTGTTGAGGGTGATACCCGATACTATCTATACTACCTGTGTCTAGGGCACGGAGAGAG
>BLSH010466887.1:143002-159401 GCA_018402905.1 Glandirana rugosa | reverse complement strand
TGTGCCCTGCTAGCAGAGTTTTTGTGTCCCGTCAGCACGGAGCGGGGAGGCTAGGCGTCCATCTTCCCCGAACCCGCGCATGCGCCCTCATATATTATATATTTTTTATAATCCCATATACAATCCTTCACCCACAGTTGATCCAGAGGAAGGCAAAAACCCCAGCAAAGCGTGATCCAATTCGCTATAACGGGGGAAAAAATTCCTTCCTGATGCCCCGAGAGGCAATCGGATTCACCCTGGATCAACTTTACCTAAAAATGTTAGTACCCAGTTATAATATTTACATTAAGGAAAGAATCCAGGCCTTTTTTAAAGCAATCAACCGTGCTGACCAAAACCACCTCTGGAGGGAGTCTATTCCACATTTTCACAGCTCTTACTGTGAAGAAACCTTTCCGTATTTGGAGATGAAATCTTTTTTTCCTCTAGACGTAAATCGTGCCCCCTTGTCCTTTGTGATGACCTTAAAGTAAATAACTCAACACCAAGTTCACTATATGGACCACTTAAATATTTGTACATGTTGGTCATATCCCCCTTAATCTCCTCTTCTCGAGAGAATAAATTCAGATCCTCTAATCTTTCCTCATAGCTGAGCTCCTCCATGCCTCTTATTAGTTTGGTTACCCTTCTCTGCACTTTTTCCAGTTCCCTGATATCCTTTTTGAGAACTGGTGCCCAAAACTGAACTGCATATTCCAGATAAGGTCTTACTAATGATTTGTACAGATAATGTGTCTATCTCTGGAGTCCATACCTCTCTTAATACAAGAAAAGGATTCTGCTTGCTTTGGAAACCGCAGCTTGGTATTGCATGCCATTATTAAGCTTATGATCTACCAAAACCCCCAGATCCTTCTCCACTATGGATTCCCCCAGTTGTACTACCCCTAGTATGTACGAAGCATGCATATTCTTAGCCCCCAGTCTGCTTGTAAGTTGGAGACATCCTGCAAGGACGTTATTCCACTGCATAGCTTTGTGTCCTCTGCAAACACTGAAATGGTACTTTTAATCCCAGACCCTATTTCATTTATACATATATTGAAAAGTAAGGGTCCCAACACTGAACCTTGGGGTACACCACTGATAACCTTAGACCATTCAGAATAAGAATCATTAACCACTACTCTCTGAATTCAGTCTTTTAGCCAGTTTTCTATCCATTTACAAATTGATCTTTCCAAGCCTGTAGACTTTACCTTACACGTTAGCCGTGTGTGGGGAACGGTGTCAAACTCTTTCGCAAAATCCAAGTATACCACGTCCACAGCCACCCCTCTGTCCAAGGTTTTATTTACCTCCTCATAAAAAGAAATCAGGTTTGTTTGACAACTTCTGTCTTTCATGAATCCATGCTATCTGTTGCTTAACCACTTCTGGACCGCCGGCCGTCATTTGACGGTGGCAGTTTGAAGTGGAATACCGTTGTTATGGTAGCAGATAACATGGCTGGGCGGAAGCTACGTCACAAGTTGCTTCCGCCCAATGCTCTTAAAGGGGACTTTTTTCTTTTTTTTTCTTCAGATGTCTTTTTTTTTTTTTTTTTTTTTTTTTTTTTTTTTTGCATTGAAGTGTAAATATGAGATCTGAGGTCTTTTTGACCCTAGATCTCATATTTGGGATGTCCTGGCATGCTTTTATCTATTACAAGGAATGTTTACATTTCTTGTAATAGGAATTAAAGTGATCAATTTTTTTTTAAATTACAGTGTAAAATAAATAATTGGGAAAAAAAAAAAATTTAAAGCGCACAGTCCTTGCGAGCTCGCGCGCAAAAGCGAACGCATACGTAAGTCCCGCCCACATATGAAAATGGTGTGCAAACCACACGTGAGGTATCGCGATCGTTAGAGCGAGAGCAACAATTCTAGTCCTAGACCTCCTCTGTAACTCAAAAATGCTAACCTGTAGACTTTTTTAAACGTCGCCAATGGAGATTTTTATGATGCAAAGTTTGTCGCCATTCCGCGAGCGGATGCAATTTTGAAGCATGACATGTTGGGTATCATTTTACTCGGTGTAACATTATCTTTCACAATATGGAAAAAAATTGGCCTAACTTTACTGTTGTCTTATTTTTTTAACTCAAAAAACTAAATCTTTTTAAAAAGAAATCACGCTTGTAAGACCGCTGCCCAAATACGGTGTGACATAAAGTTTTGCAATGGCCGCCATTTTATTCTCTAGGGTGTTAGAAAAAAATATATAATGTTTGGGGGTTCTAAGTCATTTTATAGCAAAAAAACTGTTATTAACTCGTAACCACCGAACCCAAAACACAGCCTCGGTCTTAAAGTGGTTAAAATGTTTTTGTCCAACAAGAACTCATCTATGTGGTCTTTTATTAAACTCTCCAATATCTTCCCAGCTATAGAAGTTAAACTAACAGGTCTATAGTTACTTGGTAAAGACTTTGATCCCTTTTTAAATATGGGCACCACATTGGCCCTACGCCAATCCAGTGGTACTATTCCAGTCATTAAGGAGTCCCTAAAAATGAGATACAATGGCATTGAAATGACAGAGCTCAATTCCTTTAGGATCCATGGATGGATGCCATCTGGTCCAGGTGCTTTATCTACCTTTATTCTGTCTAAATACTTCTGGACCATTTCACTTTTGAGCCATTGTGGATCATTTGGGGCTGTGTCATTACCACCCCTGACGTGGACATGAGCTCCCCCATGCTCCTTTGTATACACAGAGCTGAAGAAAGTATTTAATAAGTTTGCCTTCTCTTTGTCCCCAGTCACGCACTCTAGATTATTTTGTAAAGGGTCTACATGCTCAGACCTGACCTTTTTACTATTAATATATGTCTTTGATGCAGAAAAATGCACTGGACTGCATGTGGTGTGAATTAGCCCTCTCACATGGGGTATCCCCGTACTCAGGAGAAGCAGCAGAATGTATTTTGGGGTGTAATTCCACACATACCCATGACAACTTTGTGTAATTTTATTATTATGATTTTTTTTTTTTTTTTTGTCATTTTTAAATCCCTTATGACAAATAAAATATTCCATGCACTCAACATGCCTCTCAGAAAACAGCTTGGGGTGTTTATTTTCCAAAATGGGGTCATTTGGGGGTTTTGAACTGTCCTGGCATTTTATGCCTGACATCACTCACTCTTCTAACCACTTGAACCACCTCACTCACTCTTCTAACCACCAAGTCTTTTCTGACACTTTTTGTTTACATAAAAAAAAAAAATACTTTTTCCTACGTTCACTGACAGACACAGCTCTTCATGACATGTGGGGTTTATGCTTGTCCAACTAGGAGTTAACTAGGCAGGGAAATAGCTGGCCCCTCCCATGGGGCCGTCCTCTTCCCACATAAACCCTGAACATAGTATAGCTCAGCAGTTTCAATGCCTAGTTTGCAAGGAGTTGACCTGGCTTCCCTTTAGGGGAATTGCGGTCCTGTTGGTGACCATTTCTTTATTCTTTCTTTTACTTTTATTTTATACTTCTATCAAGCAATGATCTGCTATCAAGAAGCCAGCCGGGGCATAGAGAGTCCACGGGCTCTACGCTTTCCCCGACCTGGCCGACCGATGCGAGCCAGTCCCGCGGTATGGGACCCCCCGCATCGTGCCCGTTCCGTGCGGGTGGTCGGAGGTGATCCCCACTTGAGCCCAATCCCGGATGTGATTCGGGTAGGGTGATTCTTCTGGCCTGCAGCATACTGTCCAAGGGGCAGAATGTCTGCGAATGGGTGGCTACCCGCCGCGCTCGTCAGGAGTGGTGAGTGGAAGTTTTCCCCTCCCCTCCCTTTTTTCAGGGGCAGAAGGGGGACCGACGACAGAAAAAAAAAATAAAAAATTTCCGGGTAGCCGCCGGTAGGGGTGCATGGTGCCTCCTTTCACCCCCTCCCCATCCCCCCGCACCCGATCGTCTGCCGCCGTCCGCCGAATTTTCGCCATTTTGCGGCGGACCACTGCCATTTTGCCGTAGCCGCGGACATACTGGGCCTATGGCGCTTTCCCTCTAGTGCTCAGAGCGGCCGTTTGCGGTACTGCACGTTCCCTGCAGGTGGGTTTCGGCCTCTAGTGTTCACCGGTGGCCATATTGGAACCTCCTGCTTCTGCAAAAACGTGTGTAAAACGTTTTTCTTTCTCTTTTGGAACGGTGTGGCTCCTGGACGGCGCGGCTCTTCTGATGGTCCTCATAGTTACAGGCAGCAAATAGCAAGTATAGCTGGGCTCTCCTGTGGGTGCTGGTGGCGGTGGGTGCAGTCCTCCTGGGTTCCCTGGTGCGCTGTGGGGCAGTGGTGTGCGGCTGTGTGGGGGTGCCTCAACGTGCTAGTATACACCTGTGTGTTACTAAGGGCGATTTGAGTGGAGAAAGATGGCAGACTATACTGCTGAGGAGGATTCAGCGGCGGCGCAATCTGCGCAGGGGGCTTTTTTGGACCAGCTGCGGGCGGTCTTTAGTGAATTTCTCCCTCGGGCGGATGTCGCCCAACAGGCCCCCAGGAAGCATCCCCCTCCTCCTTGTTCTTCAGGGGAGGATTCTGATCCGGAAGTGGCCTCAGGGGTCACAGGGACCCCAGTGGACCTATCTGATGGGGAACTGGGTCCCTCGGACGGAGAAGAGGATCAGGGGGTGGCGGCTGCTCGTGAAAAAGCGCTGGTTTCTGCCATTATAGCTGGAATTCGCACTACGCTGCGATTGAGCCAGGATGGCGAATCGCAGACTTCTGCGTATGTGTGTGGGTCCTCCAGGCCCCCCAGAGCCCCTAAGGCTTACCCCTATGATACATTTTTTGATCCCTATATTTTTCGTGAATGGCAGCGTCCGCAGCATTCCTTTTCGCTGTCTAAACGTTTCGCTGCTCGCTATCCCTTTGAGGAAAGCTTTTTGAAAAAATGGGAATCACCTGCGGTGGACCCCCCGATGGTTAGCCTTAATAAGGCGAGACCATTCCTCTGAAAAGGGCCCCTTCCTTCAAGGACCCCACTGACAGAAAGACAGAGGCACTGTTAAAGTCGCTATTCCTGGTGGCGGGTTCTGCTCTGCGGCCAGCCCTGGCGGCGCAATATCTATCTGAGCGCATGGCGGAGCTCCAGAAGGATCTGGACTGCGGCCGCCTGATGGACGCCCCGCAGAGGGCTGATTTTTTTTTTTTTTTTTTTTTTTTTTTTTTCTCCAAGGTTTCAGGTACCTTTTTGTGATGCGGCTGTTGATTTACTGCCTATGTTATCCAGAATAGCGGTGTTTGCTGTTATCCTCAGACCGATACTTTGGTTGCGTTCATGGTCCGGTGACTACGCTTCCAAGAAAGGTCTCGCTGACCTTCCTTTACAGGGTGGACGTCTTGGCTTGCTCACATTCCCGACCGTTGCGTCTGGGAAGTGGTGTCCACCGGGTACAGGATAGAGTTCAACACTCTACCCCCAGACAGGTTCTTCCCATCAAACTTGGGGCTCCCGCGGGAACGCCGTGAGGCCCTCTTCTGGGCTGTCCAAGCACTCTCGGACCAAGGGGTGATCGTGCCAGTGCCTCCAGCGGAGAGGTTTTGAGGTTTTTACTCAAATCTGTTCGTGGTCCCCAAAAAAGGGGGGGGGGGTCTGGCCAGTGCTAGACCTGAAGACCCTAAACCGGTATGTCAGGGCGCGGAAATTCCGGATGGAATCTATCCGCTCGGTTGTGGTCGCCCTCCACCAGGGGGAATTTCTGGCGTCTCTGGACATCAGGGATGCGTACCTCCATGTGCCTATTTGTCCACAGCATCAGCGCTTCCTTCGCTTTGCAGTGGGCGACCTCCATTATCAATTTGTGGCACTCTTTCGGTCTGGCCTCAGCCCCTCGAGATTTCACAAAACTGCTAGCTCCGGTGTTGGCGTTGCTGCGACAGAGAGGCATTGCGGTAGTAGCCTACCTAGACGACCTGCTCCTGCGAGCAGAGTACGCCTCGGCTCTGGAAGAGAATGTGAGGATCACAATGACCTTGCTGCAGGACTTCGGCTGGTTGCTCAACCTGCATAAGTCGACGGTGTCTCCCTCCCGTTGCCTGGAGTATCTGGGCCTGATCCTGGACACAGAGCAGGCGAAGGTTTTCTTTCCTTCCAGCCAAGTTGCTGTTACTGCAGTCGGCAGTGCGAACCCTTCTGTCGCACCGATGTTCTTCATTACGATTCTGTATGCGGGTGCTGGGGCTCATGGTCTCGACTTTCGAGGCGAAACCATGCGCCCAGAGTCACACTCGTCTCCTTCAGCGAGCAATTCTGGCTCGGTGGGACAGGTCCCCTCGGTCCTTGGACCTTCTGATCCGTCTGAGCTCCCAGACCAGGGCGTCTCTAACCTGGTGGCTCCGGGACTCGGCGCTGAATCAGGGGAAGTTGTTCCTGCCCCTTAGGTGGGTGATCATCACCACAGGTGCCAGTCTTTCAGGCTGGGGCGGGATTCTGGGGCAGCTGTCTGCCCAGGGTCCTTGGTCGGCACAGGAGGCTCGCCTTCCCATCAATGTGCTGGAACTGAGAGCAATCAGATTGTGCCTATCTCACTGGACAGTGAGGTTGCAGGGTCGTCCGATTCGGATTCAATCGGACAATGCCACGGCAGTGGCTTATGTGAACCATCAGGGCGGCACGAGGAGTCCAGCAGCTGCGGCGGAGGCAGCTCTGATACTGCGTTGGGCGGAACGTCACGTTCCGGCAATCTCCATTTACATTCCAGGTGTAGAAAACTGGCAGGCGGACTTTCTCAGTCGCCAGACGCTGGACCAAGGAGAGTGGTCTCTCCACCCGGAGATGTTCAACCAGCTATGCCGCAGATGGGGGACGCCGGATGTGGATCTCATGGCGTCTCGGTTCAATCACAAGGTGGAGACCTTTGTGTCCAGAACGAAGGATCCATTGGCAGTAGCCACGGACGCTCTGGTGGCCCCCTGGGGCCGTTATCGCCTTCTGTACGCCTTCCCTCCGATAAAACTTCTACCACGTTTGCTACGTAGGATAGTGGCCGAGGGAATAACAATAATCCTGGTGGCTCCAGATTGGCCTCGGCGCACCTGGTACGCCGACATGGTGCAAATGGTGGCAGATGTCCCCTGGCGGCTCCCGCTGTGAGACGATCTACTGTCTCAGGGGCCCATCTTGCACCCTGCTTTACCCTCGCTGGCTTTGACGGCCTGGCTATTGAGTCCCAGGTGCTAAGAGACAGGGTAGTCGCTGACTCCGTGAGCCCTACCTTGTTGAAAGCTTGCAAGTGTACTTCTCGCAAAATTTACCACCGCACCTGGCAGGCTTATATAGATTGGTGCGAGGCGGAGGGTTATAACCCTCGCTCTTATGTAGTGTCCAGGGTCCTGACTTTTTTTGCAGCAGGGCCTGAACAAAAAACTGGCCTTGAGTACTCTCAAGGGCCAGATATCGGCCCTTGCGATTCTTTTTCAAAGACCTTTGGCTGCGCATTCGTTAATTTGTACCTTTTGTACAAGGTGTGCGACATGTGGCGCCTCGGATGAAGGCTCCGATGGCCCCGTGGGATCTGAATCTGGTGCTTTCTGTACTTCAGAAACCGCCCTATGAGAATATCAGGGAGATTTCCTTACAACTGCTGTCGAAGAAGGTGGCTTTTTTGGTAGCCATCACTTCCGCCAGACGGGTGTCTGAATTAGCAGCACTATCTTGCAAGTCTCCCTACCTGGTCCTGCATAAGGACAAGGCAGCCTTGTGACCCTCTCCTTCCTTCCTTCCTTCCTTCCTTCCTTCCGAAGATGGTTTCTTCCTTTCACATTAATGAAGATATTGTTCTTCCTTCATTCCATCGCACCCAAAAGAAATTGAGTTGCATGCCTTGGACGTAGTGAGGGCCTTACGAGTGTATTTAGCTGCTACAGCTTCTTTTCGGAAGGCTGATGCCTTGTTTGTGCTGACAGAGGGTCCGCGCAAAGGTTTGGCGGCCTCGTCGGCTACTATTTCTCGTTGGATTAGACAAACCGTCACCCACGCATATTCTGTTCGGGGCAAGGTTCCCCCCCCCCTTTCCGGTCATGGCTCATTCTACCCGGGTTGTTAGCACTTCCTGGGCTTTTAGACACCAGGCTGATATAAGGTTGATGTGCTAGCATCTTCGGATGCTGCTTTTGGCCGCAAAGTTTTGCAGGCGGCAGTGTAGGCGCGTCTGGCGCCTCCTTAAGAGGTTCTGTTGGTTACAGTTGTTATCGTTTACCCACCCCTCTTTTTGACACAGCTTTGGGACATCCCCACATGTCATGAAGAGCTGTGTCTGTCAGTGAACGTAGGAGAAAAAGGGATTTTATTAAAACTTACCGTAAAATCCTTTTCTCCGAGTTCACTGACAGACGCAGCACCCACCCCTCTGTGCTATGTTCTGGTACGGTACTGGTGTACGAACTGCTGAGCTATACTATGTTGAAGGTTTATGTGGGAAGAGAGGACGGCCCCATGGGAGGGGCCAGCTGTTCTTTTCCCTGCCTAGTTAACTCCTAGTTGGACAAGCATAAACCCCACATGTCATGAAGAGCTGCGTCTGTCAGTGAACTCGGAGAAAATGATTTCACGGTAAGTTTTAATAAAGTCGCTTTTTTTTTTTTTTTTTTTGCTAGAAAATTACTTTGAACCCCCAAACATATATATATCATATTTATTTTAAAGCTGAGGTCCTACAGATTAAAATACTGGGTGTTACAATTTTTTATTTCACAAAGTATTTGCGCAGCGATTTTTCAAACGCAATTTTTGGGGGGAAAAACTTTTTTGAATTTTGATGCACAAAAACATACTATTTTGCCCAAATTTTTGGTGAAATATAAAAGTTGATCTCATGCCGAGTGCATAGACCCCAAACATGACATGTTTTAAAAATGACGCAAATCGGCGACAAACTATATACATTTTTAAAAGCTTTTACAGGTTACCACTTTAGATCTGCAGAGGAGGTCTACTGCTAGAATTACTGCCCTCGATCTGACGTTCGCAGTGATACCTCACATGCATGGTGAAATTGTTGTTTACATACGACACGAGACTGACGCTTGCGTCCACCTTTGCGCACGGGGGGTAGGGGTGCATTTTTATTTTTATCACAGGGATTTTAAATATCCCCTATGATCGAAATAGATATTGTCGCATATATATATATAATCTTTTATATTCTATATTCTATATATATCAATCTACAGAAGTCGACAGTGACCCCGTCCTGTCGCATGGAATATCTGGGCCTGATATTGTACATGGTGCAGGCGAAGGTATTTCTACCTCCGGCCAAGTTGCTGACACTACAAGCAGCTGTGCGAACCCTGTTGTCACGACAGTGGTCCTCCTTATGTTTCTGCATGGGGGTGTTGGGGCACATGGTCTCGACCTTCGAGGCAATACCGTACGCCCAGAGTCACACCCGGCTCCTGCAGCGAGCGATTCTACTGCAGTGGGACAAGTCTCCCTCGTCTCTGGATCGTCTCTGAATATATATATATTCACATTTTTTAGTTATACATGTTTTTTTTTATTATTATTCTATATATTTTATATACCTGTGTGTATACTTTGTGCACAGTATTTTATAGTGATGTAACTGTAGTTTACCCATCATATTGACTTTGGGTCACATATTGTCATGTTGTCATATTTGGGCCATCAGTTTGTCGCACAGCCTGTCACGGGTTACACACTGGATTGCTAAGGGGTCTGTAGTTGGCACTCTACCTACACATTTAAGGTAGAGCCCTTATAACACATCCCCCCCCCCCATCCATTTATTTAATTAATTTTATTTTATTTCATTTTACATTTCCATTACTCCATCATCCACATTACACCAGCATGTCCCACAGCCATTTGACAGATGCATCATACATATCTCCAGCCTGCCCTGTCAGATAGACCAAGTTCCCAGTGCCCTCCTCCCCTTCTCGCCATAATATTATAGTTCTAGTTCCCCAGCTGCAATTAGCAGTATATCCACTAGAGGGAGCCCATAGCGAGGGAATGAGGTGGGACAGGATGCCGACGCTGTGTTACAGCGTCCACATCCTGAGCTGGAGAGAGTGACGGAGGCCCCACCTCACCAGAATGAGGCTTGGGGAGGAAGAGAGGGCGGAAGTACGATCGCCGCGCCCCCTGTGTGCGGTCCAAGAGGACTGCCCGGCCCGCAGTTTACATCTACATGAAGATACGATACACGAATCAGCACAGTGTCCCGAGGGTTGATCTGAAGCAGGCTGCTCCCCGCTCTCCCTACGTTCAGAAGATTAAGGTAACGCTGTATATGTACATATATATTTTTTACACATCCCACTCAGATGATGCTATCACACAGCTAGTGACATAATGTTTGTGGGAAGGTAAATCAGGCATAACACTGGTCAGTGGTACTTGTTCCTCCTATTTGTCTGTTGTGTTTTTGTTTTTTGTTAGCATTTGTTTGCTTTCTCATTTCTCCTGAGCAATAGGTGGCAACCCCATAGGAACTTGTAAAACATTCAGAACTGTAACACAGGATTACACCTGGCCGTGGAGGAGGGAGTGTCCACAATAGTAAAGAGGGAGGAGTCATGAACTCGGTGGTAGTATTAGCCAGCCTTCCAGGCCCTTAGGGTTGGTAGGCAGGACTACACCTCCACTCCACCCCTTCCCTCCTCCCCCCTCCCATGTGGGCAGACTGTGCGACATATAAATCTGAGGCTCAGACGTAGCAAGCCAGGCTCTGATGAAGAGGCTACGGCCTGGAAACGCGTAAGCAAGTCCATCTGGGTCACAGGCAGGAGATGGTCGTTACCCATTCCAGCACTGTGAATGTTTTATACACAAAAGCTGTTTGTGAGTATGTTTTTATGATTTTATTGATTAAAATGTATCAAGGATAATGCGCTATGCCAGTGCGCCCTTGTGTGCTTTTTTGTTTATATTCCCTTACAATTGCTGTCTCAGAAGGTCGCCTTCTTGGTGGCCATTCCTTCCGTTAGGCGGGTGTCTGAATTGGCGGATTTGTCATGTAGGTCTCCTTATTTGGTCCTACATAAGGATAAGGCGGTGTTGCGTCTGTCTCCTTCGTTCCTACCGAAGGTGGTTTCCTCTTTTCACATTGAGGACATTGTCCTCCCTTCCTTGTGTCCGCACCCGTCTCATCCTAAGGAGATTGCTCTGCATTCCTTGGACGTAGTAAGGGCCTTGCAGGTGTATTGGGCAGCTACGGCTCCTTTTCGGAGGTCGGATGCGCAGTTTTTGCTGACGGAAGGGCCGCGCAAAGGTTTGGCGGCTTTGTCGGCCACTGTATCACGTTGGATCAGACAGACTGTGACCCATGCATATGCTGTGCGGGGCCAAGAACCATCCTTTTCCGGTCACGGCTCATTCCACCAGGGCGCTTCCTGGGCTTTCAGACACCAAATGTTGGTGTCTCAGGTGTGCAAGGCGGCTACTTGGGCCTCGGTGCACACTTTTTTGTTAAGTTTTACAAAGTTGATGTGTCAGCATCCGCGGATGCTGCTTTTGGCTGCAAAGTTTTGCAGGCGGCGGTGTAGGCGCGGCTGGCGCCTCCCGAGATTATTCTGTTGAGTACAGTTGTTGTTGTTTACCCACCCCTCTCTGTTTTACACTGCTTTGGGACGTCCCCACGTGTCATGAATAAGAGGCTGCGTCTGTCAATGAAGAGAAAATAGGATTTTTTGACTTACCGTAAAATCTTTTTCTCTGAGTTCATTTACAGACGCAGCACCCACCCCTCTGTGTTGTGTTTGTACGGCTTGTTACGAACTGATATGCTATGCAGGGCTGAGGAGTTATATGCTCATTGAGGACGGCCCCCTGGGAGGGGCCAGCTTTGCTTTTCTCAACTTTCGTTCTGCCTAGTCTACTCCTGGTAAAAAGGTGCATAAACCCACGTGTCATGAATAAAAGGCTGCGTCTGTCAATGAACTCGGAGAAAAGGATTTTACGGTAAGTCAAAAAAATCCTATTTTTTCCTGTGGTTTCTACACGTGTAAGGCCTGTGTGTGCTGAGGGGCGGTCCTGGCCGGTTTTTGGCGCCTATTTACCCCCCAGCACAGCACGGATCTCACTGGACAGCAGCGGCTCTGAGCACAGCGGCAGTGTGGGAAGCAGGAGCGGGTGAAGGCGGCGGACAGCAATAGCAGGCAGCTCCTCTCTGGGTCGGGTGGTGAGTCCCATTGGGGTGCCCCATGTGACAAGCCTTGCGCAGCTGTTGGGTGGGGGGTGCAGTGGTCTCCTGGCAATAGGCCTCATTCTCTTGGCACTGCCAGGGTGGGTGACATAATGGCAGCCGATGCGGGTGCTTCCCCACGGACCTCTCGGTGCCTGCACCAGCACTTCAGGGGCCCCGTCCCTTGTAGACACAGTGTCCACGGTCCTGGAGAGGTTTGTCCCCGGGTATTGCTGTTGAAACGCTGGGATGCCAATGATAGCGGGGGATGAGTCTGAGGCGTCCGCTGCTGCGCACGAGAAGCCTCTAGTAGGCGCTCTGATCACCTCAGTGCGTAAGACCCTGCAACTGGAAGAAGCGGCGGGACCCTCTCGGAGGGTGCCCGTCCCCTTCAGGTCACAGACCGGGCCCTGCGGCTAAGGTTTCTCCGTATGTGGATTTTCTGGATAAATTTGCCTATAAGGACTGGGCTCAGCTTCAGAGCTCCCTCCCCATTCAGAAGCGTTTCGCTGTGCATTATCCTTTTGAGGATAAATTATTAAAGAAATAGGCATCACCTCCCATGGTTAATTCACCCCCCCCCCCTGTGTCCCGCCTGAGTAAGACGACCACCACCCCTGTGGAGGGCACGCCATCCTTTAAGGACCCGGCTGACAGGCTGAGGCTTGCGTCAGATCCCTATTTGTTCTAACGGGGTCTGTCATGTGGCCCATTGTGGCTTCTGTGCTGGTGTCGCAAACGCTCACTGAGTGGGCGAAGCGAGCTGTGTAAGACGCAGGCTTCTCCTGAGTGTGTGGATCTTGCAGATCGGATGGTCCAGGGGGCTCAGTATCTGTGCGATGTTGCCCTGGACGTGGCCCCTCTGATATCCAAGGCGTCTGCGTTCTCTGTGGTGGCCAGGCGGTGGCTTTGGCTGAAGTGCTGGTCCCCGGACCAGATTTCTAAGAAGGCCCTGGTGGACTTTCCGGTGGGGGGGGGGGCGGCTCTTCGGTGACTTCTTGGCTGAGATGATCAAAAATCTCACGGGAGGGAAGAGCACCTTTCTCCCGGAGTCTAGGAGGAGTTCGGACCCCCGTCGCCGGCAGGGCCCTTCCTTTCCGGCCCATAGGCGACCTTTTCGTCCCTTCCGCTCCTCGGGGCAAGGGTTCACAGCCCACCAAGGCCCCCGCGGGTAGACAGAAGCGTCCCTGGCTGCGTAAGCGCACCAAGCCAGAGGACACTGTGTCCTCTGCATGAAGGGTTGCCCCCACCCGGCGTTCGTGTGTGGGGGGGGGGAGTCTCCTGGGGTTCGCAGACAGGTGGTCCTCCTGCATTTCGGACCGCTGGGTTCTCGAGATGGTCTCCTCGGGGTACAGCATAGAATTTTGTTCCTGCCCCCCCCCCCAGACAGGTTCCCTCGCCTCCAACCTGCAGCTGCCTGCGGGCAGGCTGCAGGCCCTGTTTGTGGCTGTGCAGAATCTGCTGGGTCAAGGGGTGATTGTTTCCATTCCACGGGCAGAACGTTCCCAAGGTTTTTATTCAACCTTTTCGTGGTTCCGAAGGATGGGGTTTGTCCCATCCTGGACCTGAAGGACCTCAACAGGTTTGTGCTGGTTCGCATGGAGTCGGTCCGCTTGGTGGTAGCGACCCTGCACCAGGGCAATATCCTGGCCTCCCTCGACATCAAAGATGCGTACCTGCATGTCCCTATCTGTGCCCAGCACCAGCGCTTCCTGCACTTTGCGGTCGGGGATGAGCACTACCAGTTCGTGGCTCTCCCGTTTTGGCCTGGCCTCAGCGCCTCAGGTCTTCACCAAACTGCTGGCCCCGGTTCTGGCTCTGCTGAGGCAGAAGGGCATCGCAGTGGTGGCGTACCTGGGACTACCTTCTGCGTGCAGAGCCGGCTCCAGCGCTCAGGGACAATGTGTCGATCACCCTGCACACTCTACAAGAGTTCGGATGGGTGATCAACCTCCCCAAGTCAGTTCTGTCTCACCGCCTGGAGTATCTGGGGCTGATCCTGGATGCAGCCCTGGCAATGGTCTTCCTCCTGCCAACCAAGCGGCAGATGCTTCAGTCGGCGGTTCGGTCCCTACTGTCCCAGAAATGGGCCTCAATCCGGTTTTGCATGCGGTTCTTGGGCCTCATGGTGGCCTCCTTCGAGGCGATCCCTTATGCTCCGTGTCACACCTGCGTTTTGCAACGGGAAATTCTCCTGAGATGGGATAGGTCCCCATCTTAACTTGATCGGGTGATCAGGATGGATCACCAGGTGAGGGCATCGCTGCTCTGGTGGCTGCGGGCCCCGGCTCTTCAGTCGGGGGAAGTCCTTCCTCCCCCTTCGCTGGACACTGATCACAATGGACACCAGCCTGAACGGCTGGGGCGGAGTCCTGGGGCTGCTCTCAGCCCAGGGTCGGTGGTCTCCGGAGGATGTTGAGGGATGAAGGTGTCTCGGACTCGGTGATCCCTATCATGTTGAGGGCACGTAAGGCCACTTCACGTAAAATTTTTCACTGCACCTGGAAGGCTTGCATCGCCGGGGGGGGGGGAACCCTCGTTCCTTCTCGGTTTCTCGGGGGCTGGCCTACAGAAGGGTCTCGACCAGAAACTGGCATTATGTACTATCAAGGGTCAGGTTTCTGCTCTGGCGATCTTTTTTTCAGCGTCCTTTGGCAACCCATTCTTTGATCCGTACCTTTATGCAGGGGGTTCGGCATGTGACCCAATCCACCCCCCCCCCAAAGGTACCGTCCTTCAGAAGCCGTCCTTGGAGAATATCAGGGAAATTTCACTGCAACTGCTTTCACAGAAGGTGGCTTTCACATCCGCTCGGCGGGTATCTGAGTTGGCGGCTTTATCCTGTAGGTCTCCTTATCTGGTCCTACACAAGGATAAGGCGGTCTTGCGCCCATCACCTTCCTTTTTGCCGAAGGTGGTGTCATCCTTCCACATCAATGAGGACATTGTCCTCCCTTTGCTATGCCCACGCCCATCTCACCCTAAGGAGGTTGCTTTGCACTCCATGGAAGTTGTTCGGGACCTACGGGTGTATCTGGCAACTACGGCCTCCTTTCGGAGGTCGGATGCTCTTTGTCGTGGTGGATGGTCCACACAAAGGTTTGGCGGCCTCTTCGGCCACTATCTCACGTTGGATTAGACAGACGGTGACCCGAGCCTATGCTGTTCGGGGTCTGGAGCCTCTTTTCCCGGTCACGGCTTGCTCTACCAGGGCGATTAGCACTTCCTGGGCTTTTTGACCTCAGGCGTCTGTATCTCAAGTGTGCAAGGCGGCTACTTGGTCCTCTGTGCACACCTTCTCAAAGTTTTTTACAAAGTTGATGTTTTAGCATCCTTGGATGCTGCGTTTGGCCGCAAAAGTTTTGCAGGCGGCCGTGTGAGACACGTGTGGTTCCTCACTGAGGGTTCATTTGGGTGTAGTTTTGTTGTTCTGTTACCGACCCCTCATTTTTTGACATTGCTTTTGGACGTCCCACTTAGTCCAATGAGTTGATGTGCCTGTCGACGAACGAAAGCGAAAACTGGGTTTTATTGACTTACCGTAAAATCACTTTCTCTGAGTTTGTCGACAGGCACAGCACCCACCCCTCTTGTGGTTGCACTGCTTGTTATGAACTGAGCTAGCAGAGCTGGGTGGTGGGTTATCTGCCAGTGGGGACTGCCCGCTGGGAGGGGCTGTTTCCATAGCTGTTCTTTTTGCTGTTAGAACTGCCTGTTCTGCCTGGAAACTCCTGAAGAGGGCAGCATAACCCGCTTAGTCCAATGAGTCACTGTGCCTGTCGACAAACTCAGAGAAAAGGATTTTACGGTAAGTCAAAAAATCCCCTTTTTGCCTAAAGTTAAAGAATAATTTGGAAAAGGTAGCAGACTGTAAAACATGTTTCTGATAAAAGGAGGAAATTAAAAATAAGAAGCTTTTTCACAAAACAGGTTTGGAAGACCTTCGCCTGGGATGCCTAGTAAGAGGAAACTGCCATTTAGTAGAAGGATCACTGTTGTTTAAAATATATCTATAGCTCATTTTTTACTCCTTTGGATCTTCCTACTGTTCTTTTGGAAGGGAAATAGTATTTCTTTGAACTTCAGTCTTGAATTAAAATTCAGAGTTCTGGTTAGTAAAATGGTTTGTAAAAATTTCTTTCAGTAGGGATCCGAATCTCAAGTTTGTTTTTTACGCAGCCCCCCTCCCCCTTCACATCACAGTTCCCCCTTTGAGTCACAGCCTTAGGAAAAGAGACTCAAACAGCTGTCCGTGT